>JAUTXW010000945.1:475000-662500 GCA_030620095.1 Kuschelorhynchus macadamiae
AATGTAACCTGCGCACCATTAGTTCCCCCTGAAAAGATTTTATTACCGCGATTTTATATAACATTGTGACTTACGAAAAACTTTATGAAGGCCATGGAAAGAAGGGCGTGCTTTCAGTTATTTAAAAGAAAAGTTCCCTAAAATCAGTGACGCTGAAATTAAAGAGGGACACTTCTCGGAGATGAGCAATTCCATTCCATACTTGAAGGCAAGGAAAAAGACGCTTCGAATGCCTTTAAAATGGTTGCAACACATTTTTTGGGAAACATAAAAGCAGAAAAATAAAGACCTGATTGCCCAACTTCTTAGCAAAACAACCTAGGGTGTAATATGTCGCTGATAATTAATTTCCCGGATTCTCATCTAGATTACTTTGTGAAAATTGTGGTGCTGTAAGTGATGAGCACGGTCAGAGGTTTCGCCAGGATATTTCAAACATGGAAGGAAGGTATTAGGGAAAATGGAACTGTGACATGTTAGCCGATTGCTGCTGGATTATTACGAGAGATGCCCCAGAGGTTGTTTTCAAAAGGCAAACTTAGAAGCGCAAAATGAGTGTCTAGACTTTAGAGTCAGTGATAAAATTGTGATATTTAATTGCTTTTGTTGAACCAACAATATATTGTTATCTGTATTTTGTATATTCATTATATATGCCTATAAATTAAAAGTTTTGTAACAAATAATTCAATTTTTTTTGCGGCCCAACTAAATTCTTTAATATGCAATTTTTAGTTACTTGGGTGTAGCTGAATCCAAAAAATAAGTTCTGTTCTAGAAACAAAAAAAAAAAGTTGAAATTTGTTCCCCAGTGTAATTAGCGAAATCAGAGTTTTTTCCAAAAAAAAATAGGTTAAGGCGGATAAGATAGTGAGAATTGGACTTTCGAGATAGCTATACGTACACAAAAATCGGTTGAAACGATTTTTATGAGTCAAAACAATTTTTTGACCAAAATATACTGGGTACTGACTACTTTAGAGAACACTTAACAGTATCGGTGATTGCGCCTGGAGACAGGGAAATGCAATTTGAAAGCAAAACATTTACAACTTCTAACTGCCCTAAACAAATAGCTGACACAGCTTTGGCCATCTCTAGTTTAAACACCATGGAACAAATAAAACTAAAAAACACTCGGAGAAACATTTTGCTGAAGTTAATCCGGTATTCAACCATTTTTTCTTGTAAAATAAAAGGAGATGCCAAATGAAGGCCCATATCAGAGAATTTTTTTATAAGCAAATTTTTCATAGTATGTGTGACGTCAGAAGTAATAATGTTTTGGCAAGGGAAAAATCGAGAACATTTTCTGAAATTCGAAATTATGTCGCAACGTCAACTGTTAACCTAAATTTGAAGTTATCCAGGTTTTTCTTAAATTTATACAGGAGAATTAAGAGTTGTTTTGAAGAATAGTGAAAAACGTATCGGCAAACTCGCCAGAAAAAATGTTATCTTCGTTCCTAAGGAAGGTGATAAAAGGAAATCGTGGTTTGGAGCAATTAAAAGAGAGTTTTAAAATAGCAAAACTTGGTTTTACTATTGCGAGGATCATTTTAACGTGAGCTTCAGAACTTTTATATTTGTGTGTAGCAATAAATTAGTTTTATTTGTTCTAAATTGTGTAATTTTCCTATTTGAAGTAATTTTGTTTTATAAAATATTTGATATGCAGGGATACAAAAATCAAAATTGAAAAAGCTTCGTTTAAAGCGTTTGCAGTTTTAGCAAGTTATTCTTCCTCAATGTAATATTAAATAACTTAAATAACGGTTCACAAAACCTCGAACGCCAGTTACGATGCTTGAATTTAAATGCGGTTAACGAGGATCTATTCCTAATGAACAATATTTTTATAGTCTTTTTTTGGGCGTTCTTTTTAAAATTATTAAAAGCTTTACAACAAACTGGCTTTCAAACTGGCATTAAATCAGGAATAAACACACAATAAATCACAACCAGTTAAAAAAAAACTATTAGGTATGAACTTATTATGCATATAAGTATTAACTCCGTAACTTTCCTTTCCAGAACTAAAGAAATATATTTATCAAGAACTGATAAACGAGAAAAAATTTTATTTGTAAATTGTGAGAAAACTATTTCTTATGACAAATATGTCACTACTGTAAATTACCAGCATCTTATGTAATTTTTATTGCGATTTATACTTGATGTAACGTTTTCCTTCCTTGTACCTCTACAATATTAAAAAGCTCTTCTAGCTTTAAAAAATTATGTGCTATATATATCTCCACTCTTGGTAAATTAGTGGAATTTGCTTTAACAAATTCACTACTGGTATAACTAAATGAAACCATTTTACTCAAAATTCTCTCTACTGCAAGTCCAAAAATTCGCGCAAAAATATGAAATTTTGATGTATTTTAAACATTTTCGACATGAATTGTTATTTTGCTGCCACTGTTCGAGACTATAAACATCGAATTAACTAAAACACGAATGACTTCTGACGTCACATGCATTAAAAAACAACATTATTATGGACAGCACAAGTAATAAAACCATTTTATTGAACTAAGGTTGAATATCCTATTAATGCCATTTTACACGTTTATATACATTTAAATGTCCAGAAACTGGGGGGGGCAAGCTTCAGGATAGTTACAAACCAGGCCATTTTTGAGAGCTCTTTTGAACTTGAAGCAAATGTTTACATTTCTTCGCAAGTTAAAAAAACTTGCAAAAATTTAATTTTTCGGCAATATTGTAGATACAGCAATTATGTAAATCTAAAAAAATGGACATGAAGATATCCTGAACAAAAATGACCTTTATAATTTTTTCCTAAATATGAAAACTTCTAAGATAAATCGATCGGAATCTATAGCTAATTGTCTATCACTGACATCTCCTGTCAGAAGAAACATAAGAAAATTGTGAACGCGCCAGGCAGTAAATTTACAATAAATAATTCCACCAAAAATTATTGATTTTGAAAACTTTTTAAAAATATAGAAATAAAATTGAACTTTTTTTGCCTACAATTTCACCATTTTACGGATTTAATCGTCTTTTTAAACTTTCTCCGTATGATGTTATCATCCCTAGAGTACCTGGAACAATAGTATTGCATCGAAAACTTGTTTTGTTTGTGCGATAAATGATCGTTACATTTGAACTTGCTTTTTAATATTTTCCCGGATTTTTTGAAAATATCAAGATCAATCGCAAATAAAAACCTCAAAAAATCACTGTAAAGCATGTAATGTTTGTAGTTATTAATGAGGTTTTCATTTTTCTTTCTAGAAGTTCTTGAGAATTTTAAATGTCCCTTACTGTAAAAATCGGACATGTATTTAAATTACGTCTTTGCTCGTTGAGGTTATTTTTTCAGGGTGTTTATTATATTAAATCAAAAGAATTCATGATCTTTCCATTCATTATACTGACGATGGTCTTTGGTGTACAAGGAGATAAGAAATCAACTTCTAAATTGAATAAAAATAGCCATATAAGACCAGTTTGTAAAAGTGGGCAAAAACTAATTATCACATATGGTAGCAACGGCTTTCTCTTTTCAAATTAATTAAAGTAACTCTGTTCAACCAACGTTAGTTGGATAAAAAAAACATTAATCGAAGAATATTCAATTAATATAAAGAACTTCGGTAACTATATGGTTTACTAATAAGCCAATATTTTTTCGAAATTAATTGTTTAATATATATATTTAGCTATAACTTTAAGAGGGTTCTGATCAGTCAGTTTCATAACAGACTGGTCAGAATTCGTCTTTTAATAAACGCTTATTCAGTAGGTTTAAGGTAAGTTAATCATATGTACTTAACCAATAACCTTAAATAACATTTTAATTTTTGGGAAGTAAAAACGTAATTGTACTAATTTAAATCTTAAGCTTTTCCAAGTAGCAAATGTTTTGGTTTTTTAGGATAAAAAAGAGCATTCAATAAAATCTTGTTGAGTGCAGTTTTTCAAGAGGCTGAAAGCATATCATTAGTACGAAACTTCTACTCAAATTATTGATAATATAATTTTATAAAAACTTTTGAATAATTCCCCTGTACTCGACTGTGCTGATACATCAGTAATGTGCTATTTCCATACCTGCTAGGATTTTTTTCTTAAACTATAATTACTAATAACTTTTACAAACATTGAACAGTTTATCAGTACTAATAATTACGTCACAAATTCTTTTGTACTGTTCTACGCAAAGATAATTTTTTATGACTTTTTTTCTTATAAAGAATACACAATTTAAAATAATGCGAATAAAATGTAAAAAAAAATACCTCTCCATGGAATATTAAAATTTGAAAGAAAGTGTCCATGAGTAAAATTCGGTCTGGTTGTATAGAACTAGTATCTAGAAGGACAGGTTCTGGAGGTCCATTAAAACTATAGCTGTATAAAATGGGTTGAATCATTATAAGAGACTGGGTTAAGTCCTCCCTCATGAGCATATGCCTGCAAAAGAAATACATTAATCATATTGCACGCTTAACACTCAATTCTAAATGTTTAAGTATATCGAATATTTTTATAATTACATGCACAGTAGGTTTTATTTAATATATAGTAACCAACATTTAGTTCAGAAATTCCCTGGTATGTGTAATCTTAATATTAAATGGCTGGCAAAAAGGAACTCTGTTTGTTAAGTTTTTGAAAACCCCACATCCTGCAACACTAGAAAGTTCGGTAAGAAAAACAACTTCTTGGAAAATTTCATAGCCGTAAACAGCCCTTAGAGTTCATTAAACCTGACGATCGTTCTTAATATGTCAAAGGTACCGCTGAAAAGTGTTAGAATCTCAATAACCAACGGCACCTGGATCCTTTGTACCGGGTGGCCAACTAAGAATGGACGAGGGCCTTAACTCGGTAACCGTTCATCAAACAACTTGGGACGAAAAAATACTAGTAGGTAAATTGGCCATGGGAAATCGCTGGAAATTATTTTCAAGTTCGAAAGACTTCCGATGGGTGCGCAAATGTTTTAGCCAATCAAAAATTAGATTTTCCCAAAAATATGCCGGAAATTTTTTGTATAACGTATTTTGCTCTGTCTCTCATAAAATATAGTAGTGGGAACGTCAAACATTTTTTAATTCAAATAGTAATAACTCCGGTATGAGTTCTAACCCAAGATATTAATAAAACAAATAACATTGGGCCGTCGGCTATGCTATATCTTCGGAACCTGTCAGTAGTCTAGCTCACAAACTCAAAATAGTATCAATTCTTGCCACTGCTGGTAAAATGTAAGATTTTTTTGTTAGCTTCAATAATTAATAACTAAAAGATCATAACAAAAACATCGCAATTTTATAATTTCATATGGTATAATTGTGTTAGTCTCCATGAAGCGAAATAATTTTAGTGGCTTTTGTTTAACAGTTATCTAACAAGAAATATAAACAAAAACTCTAAAAAAATTGTTAATTAACAGTAGATTCATTTTATTATAAATCAGTACAATTTTTTTTCAGCAGGATATTGTTCTTTCACGTGTTGTTATTTAAAAAAAAATTCCTTTACTTTCCTTTTACTTAAATTGTTTAAGAAAAAAGTAAAATGTAGCTTGGAGGCAAAAGCATATTATAACTTACAATAATTTTACGATGATAGCTCACAAGCATACCATATATTTTTTGTATTTAGGTCCTGTGGCTAAAATCTGTACTTAAAAGCTTTATGTCTCTTTTATTATATTTTATATTTAATGGTGGATTTTATTATGGTTATATTTGTGCTTTTTGTATATGTAGTTACCTAGTTTACAGTATATTTTATTATTTTATTTTTCCAATGATTAGATATAATATGGTTCTTTCCAACACTAATCGTGACCTTCATTTTATTAAAAAAAACCAGAGAATTATATTACAATTTTACAATAAAATTTAAAAAATAAATTATACAAAATATTGATATTAAAACAAAAAATTAAAAATAATGAGAATATTCGTTAAAATATACTTACTTAAAAAGTATTATCTTGAACGTATTTTTTGCGAGAAATGTTCTAGGCAAAGCGAGGCTAAAATTGCAATCAACAAGACTTCGATTTAATACAAAAATATCTCAATTTTTGAATAATAATGTATATTCCTAATGAGTCAAAATTTTAATATTACTGAAGTACAATGTGAGAAATGAGATGAACTGATTTGAATACTCGCCACTACTGGAGTACAAGAGAACAAACTGATGATATTCAACACATTCCAAGACTGGGTCGCATACAAAGTGTTTGTGAACGTGTACTGCTGAAACAATCCTAAGAATTAGGCTCGGATCGCACACCTTCAAACACTATTTAAAAAATCGCCGCTTTATAAAGGTAAACAACGTACAAGCAAGAGTTTAGAGATCGTTGTGATATTGCAGCTTACTACCACCCGAGAGTTACATTTTTTGGGCATAAACCGCAATTCGTGGATTTGCAAACAAAACTGGCGTATTCGAAGTTTAGAAATTCCCCGTTTGGCGCGAGGTGTAATCGGATTTTATTTAATTTTTTGTATATAGATATTAATTTTGTTTATGTAGATGGGGGAGCGTATTACTGAAAAGTCCTTAACAAAATACAAATGTTTATCAAATATGGTGTTCTTTACCGTATTCTTACCTATAAAATGACGTTTCATCTGGGGAATTATTGAACACCTGCAAAAATTGAGATCTTCTTAAATGATACATAAATTGTGGATACAGACTAAAGTTTTCTCCCAATCTAAAAGATACTGGGTCATCCTTGTTGTATTCTCCAAATTTCTGGCACTGAAAATAATAATTATTATTATTACTTTGTATGTACATTTTACTTATTATGTCAACATTTTTTCATCTACAAGTTTAAGGTCTTTCGGCGGGAAAGCTATTCTATCCGTGCTTACAATTCCAGTTTATCAAATATATACTTAGTTCTATTATAATGTCGAGTCCATAGTACAAAAAACTATTTCGATATTTAATTTAACCCATAGATGAGAGTGTAATATTTTTACTTTACATTACAAAAAGCATTCAAATAATAATATAACAATGTCAAAAACCAATTTAGAAAGAAACTAATATTTGATTATATTATACTCCATGTCTCGACTTCATAAACATGCGAGTCATTCCTTTGCAGTGTGTCGACCACACCGTACGTCGTGTCTTCCATTTTTGTTTACGAATTATCGGCGCAGACGATTCTATACTGCAAATAAGTTCTGAGTTGTACGAGGATTTTCGATCACATAAATACCCGAACATCCTTAAAACCTCCTTATTTTATATTAGAAATATTCTCGGATGCGTCACATACAGGCTGGGGTATATTTTGTAATGGCACAAAAAGCCGATGTCAATGTACTAAATGATTTTAATTTAAAAGTTTTTTTTTGGGGTGTTTATAAGTTAAAGAAAAATCTTCCCAAATATGATAACACGTGGGAAAACGCGTCGTAATACAAATCAACCGAATATAACTATTTCCTTTTTGAGTAATAAAAAACTTCGTCTTCATTTGCAATGAGTTTTATGTACCAAATCTCCAAGAAAACAGGATTTAAGCCAAAATGTTATACAGGAGTTTCCCTAAAAAAGAGAGCCTGCCCGAATGATGAACAGTGAATTTGCTTTGTTACTGTAAAAGTAAATGTTACTTCCATTTTTTTATAAAATAATAGTTGTTTTCAGATCTTTACCTCATGTTTATATATTAGAAATAAACATTTATGCTGGATTTATACTGACAAATAACATAAAATTAAAAAAAAATAAAATAACTCCAAAACAACCAATAAGACATCCTTTAAAACGCGTGCTTGTTAGCAGTTTTGCCGATCAAACAGGCCGCTGTCAGCCGTGTACGTATAACTACTTGCGCACTTCGATTTTCAGCTAAAATAAATCTAAAAAATTAAATTTGGCCATCTTTCTGTATAAATGGTATAAAGGTATTCACGTAATTTAACTCTTATGACCATTTTATTTTATGTTAATTGCCTGTATAAATTCATCTTTATTAGCTACTTATTGAAGTTTATCAGATGATTTAATAAAAGATACTACAAATCTCTAAATAATTGTGAGCACATAGCCACTATTACACAACAGTGAACTTGAATGTGAAATTAAAAAATAGAATTCTTGCCTTGTATTATTTCTGAATAATGGATAAAAATATTACTAATTGATATGTTGTCAACGTAAATCTGTAATATAGTTTTCAATAATGTGGAAGAATTTGAATATTAAAATCTGCAGGGTTTATGTATTTTTGCATTTATAATAATCAAATGCAAAAGAGAAAATGTATGATACATAAATCTACTTTAATATCTATTATAATATTCAATCTATCCTATTTTCGTATTAATATTAATATAAAGTAATTTTTCTCCATCCAAAGGTTTTATTCATTCCACATATATTATACCTCTTTTATATGAAAAAAAAAAACAATTATGACTATTAGGAACATGTATGTATTATATGTATGTAGTACGAATATGGGGAAAAGAAAGATAATTCTATTTAAAAATTCCTGTTTCAGTGACTGCGTTATTTTAACCATTAAGTTTTTTCAGAGAAGTAAAAAAATTGTGTAAACATACTCATTCTATTTTTTCATTTATTCCATAAGATGACGTAAATTTCAAAAAAACAACAAAATAAACGAACATTTCGCCAACGAAATTTAAAATTGCGCCTGTAATATTTTCAAATAAGGGGGATCGTGCAATTTTCCAAATCTCGTTAACGATATTTGACAGTTGCGACGGTTTATGACAAAGAGACAGGCTTTAAATAAATTTTCTTATGGGCTTGAACGATTCGTGTTGCAACATTGCCAAATGATATGAGATGTTTTTCAAAGTGTAATTTGATATTTTTCAACGATAAATTTCACGGGTGCGATTTTTCTGTGAGATTCAAACAAAGCCCCCCAGACAATAGTTTATGATTAGATTTTAGTAGAAATTATATTTTGACTATAAGAGACTTTCCAAAATGGTTTCCCGGGAAACTCTATAAACACCCTACATATAAAGAATAAGTTCCTTGCATTTATAATATTATACATTTTGGAGGATATTCACAAACATTTAAAATGCTCCACCTTAATTATTATGAAAACAGTTAGCCTCTCTACAATAATAAGCTAAAAAAATAACTATAAAATAAACATCTTACAGACATTTTGCTTATCACGTTATAAAGCCCTTTATAAAATACTTAAAATTATTTTTTTCGAGTCCAATAACTTATATGGGCTATACTAGTTGAAAATTATGTAGGTACTTAGAAGACAAAATTCGGAAAATAAGCATTTAACCTGTGTTGTAGTTGGTTTACGACGGCTTAAATATACGTCACACCGTTTCACTTTCACTCTAATAAAGGACTATTGAGAGTGACAAAATTCGCGTCACCAACTAAGTTATACTGAAAAGTTTCAAATTTTCCCGTTATTTGTGCCAATAATAACAAATCGACTGTGCTATTCCGAAGGTGAACAAAGACTAATTTTAAAACTTCTCTAATAATTTTTAACAAGAAAACAACGAAGGAACCCCCTTTTTCTTATGACTGCAGTGTATAATGTAACTATCTGCAATACAAAAATTCAGTTTCAATTTTTTTTGTAAATACGACACAAATCTGCACCGTAAATGGTACATCAACATACGATAAAGACACACATTTGTGCTAAGTATTCCGCAGAAATAAGTCACTATATTGAAAAGTATTATTTCGCGAATTTTTTAGCATATTCTTTTTTTATTTTTTTTATTATTGTAAAATAAATCTCATTATAGAACAAATTGGTCTAATTAAACTTAAAAAGTTTTCTTAACTCAACCATTTTCGGATTTTTTTCCATTAACTGATTGTGCTTATCATAAAATTGAATGAAATAAATGTTCTTTCTAGTAACATACATTTCGAAAGAATTATAGTAGTTTTATTTTGTATTTAAACAAATTAACGTTTTGTAGATATGAACAACTTTCCAAACCTTAATGTAATAGCGGTACCATTAGGGTTTTTAATTAAATTCTTAGAAGATATGAAGCTTAAGTGAGAAATGCACAATCTAAAACAGTATATGACATAACTTTATGTTGCTCAGAAAATGCTACAATTTTTGAGAGAATTTAAGTATAACGAGAAGTCGTCTGTTGTTCTGAAACCATTTGTTTTGGACGAAACCTGGATTTATGGCAGAGGGGCTTTCAGATGAAGTTAGAAAGACGAGATTCCTAAAGCAATGATAAAAAAACTAAAGAAGGCGTTAGATATATTACTATACTTGTAGATTCAGAAAACGACTTCCAAATTCCAGTTAATTTTTAAGTAGCAACTTTAAAAAGTGTTTAAACCACAACTTCTGCCACATATGAAAAAATTCTCGCTTATAATAAATGGACAATCCTCATTCTATTCTGGGTTGGTGGAAAAAATTAAAGTTGGAGTAAGAAATCATTCTGGTGTGGTCAGAACAGAGGAATTGAAATTCCGACTTGGGCAGTGAAAGATGAGATCTGGAATGTAATAAAACATCAAATACCATTCATACCAACATTTTACGAAGAATAACTTCTGCTAAAATTAATAATAAAAATTGTACTAACATTTTAAATTTGTATGCACCCTGTATAAGATAATCAACTATTTTTTTATGTTTGGACATACCATTTATATATATTATTATTATATATATGCCAATTTCTCGATGCTGCCAGCAAAATGGATTACAAATTGAACCTGATAACAAATGAGAGAAACAAACATTTAATTACATGAAAAATAACAATAACCAGAGAAAACATTATTTATAACCTTGTTGGCCAGCCACTGATATATCAAGAGGGCTAGGCAAGAGTAAGTATTATCAGGTATTGTAATAAGATATATTGTAAGTAGGCTGGGCATGGTTTCCTAGGCGACTAGCGATTCATTAGTTTTTGTTTCCTTATAAAAATTTAAAAACTGTCAAAATTAAGATTCAGCTCTGTTTCAATCCTAAATATAATATATTTTTTACAATGGGTCTGCTTAGTTTTGCAGAAAGACTTTTAAATAACGGCATGAACCAGAATGTTATAGCTAACATGTATAACGTTCATCATAGTGTAATATCAAGGTTGAGAGAGCGATATGAAAAGACAGGCGGCCATACCTATAGACACCAACGTTTATACGTAAAAAAGCTTTCCAAGAGAGTGGACATTGTCACCAGAACCGCACGAAATGCTCAAGATGACTAAATAAAGACCTAAGGCGATTTATAGATGATCAGATTTCTGACCGAACTCTTAGGAGGACCCTCAATAGAAGTAATGTAAGGTAAAAATGATTTATATTTTTTATTATTGCAGCTACGCTTCCAACATATTTAAAAAAATGTTCCTGTGAATGTTTACAGTAATATTGACATTAAAAACATGAAAGTATATTCACCAAAATATTCACGTGTAATAGATTTACCGACACTTTCGCAACAAATTTTGAAAACGTCCTAGGGTTTTCATGGTTAAAAAAATGTAAAATTTGCTTTTCAACAACCGATTTGAAACAGAGGGTTGTAATAAGTTCAATGCGCATGTTTATGTCCAAGGCTTCATAGCGCACAAATGAGATTTAACAGTAATTACTTAGATTACTAGTTTTAAGATATTCGGCATTAGGTGTTTAAGCAACCCCTTGAAGACCATTGTTTCAAACTCATAACTCAAAGTTACATTATTTTAAATATGTATTATTTTTAGGGCGCGACGAAGGGCAAAATGCACACGACTATTGCGCCAGCATAGAACAAGAAGAAACGCGTGGGCTCGGGAACATGTAAACTGGGATGTGGAGCAGTGGTCAAAATGTCTCTTTACGGACGAGACCAGACAACAAAGTATTAAATATTTTTTTTCTAGTAATTGTTATTTTTTATAATATTAATTAAATATATTTTTTTTAAGTAAACTGAGCTTTTGCTAAGCAAGTTTTTTTCCGGTCGTTATTATAAAAACACATTTTGAGAGAAATTTGAACAAGATATACCGCCGTAACTCAAATAAAATTTAAAATAATAAAAAGTAAGATACGTCACTATGTATTTTTAACACAAATAATTTAAGATTAATCTAATGCACTCTATATTTCCGTACATATTGTCAGTTAATGCCATAAGTAGATCGCGAAAAATTCGGATTAGAAGTGAAAACAGTTTTGTAATAAACTAAGCTGTTTAGTATTTACAGCTATATAAAATGTCAAATATGTCAATTATCAAATTTTGCTTTTTGCATTTTATAGAAACCAGTTAAATTTAGGTATAGGAAATATAACACAAAATATTTGTAGAAGCTAAAGCAGAAATCAAGTTAAAATATACAGGAAGTTCCGTAAAAAATAAAGTTGATATTGATTACCATGGGAACCGGGAATTCTAGAAATTCGATATTATTTTGTCTTATTTTAGCATATTATCCAAAAATATAAAAATCTAAATTTTCGAAATATTTATCAATCGTCTATCCCTTTTCAATGTGTTCTTATGGAGGCTCGTCTTGCCTTACTCAGTGGATTTTCTGACTCATCCTGTCGAGTTACCACTTTGATAAATACTTGCCTGCTTATAAAAAATTGTATATAGGGTTCGCAATGCTATAGAGATCATTAAAAGAGCTCTATGCCTTATGGTCATTATTCAAATTAACAAGTATTTTTTTAAATTGAATTTTCTCAACTTTTTGGTTACCCTGTATAAACTTTTTTATTTGAATATCGTAAAAGCATTCATCCTATATATTCACCATGACAATGTCATTAAAATAATTTAACATTAAAAAGTTACAGGGTAAAACGTAAAATGAGTGATTTTTTTAAATAAAATCATATTTCTAAACATGAAGGCGATATCGAAAAACCCATAATTGTTAAATATTCTCCAAAATCACCCTCTAAGATATACAAAAAGTTTTATACACTTTGTCCAAGATCGTCTCTTAGATGAAATTTTGCAAAAATTTTGTTTTTTAAAACCATCTTGTATAATAAAATGAATGGTATCGCGAAAACCGCAGCCCATTGGGTCTATTCTACAAGAAATTGCCCATAATAAGTTGGAAGGCGCATCGCGATATCTTTTTTAGTTGTCACTTTAAAGTTGAATCAAAAATTTCGTTGGTACACTTGATGTGTCCAGCATATCTGAACCCTAAATTAAGTATTCAGATCTCGCAATTTGACACGGTCTAATCCCAAGAACCATGATTTCTTAATTGACCAAAGCTGTGAAAGCTTTTGTTGTATATTAAAAGTGTTTAACATATACAACCTCGAAAGCAAACTGACGCAAGGTAAGTAATCGATTTAAGACGTACCGCAAATATGATCTGACACCATGGTACCTGACGTAATACTGACCACTCAGTGAACAAACTATAAAACATATGCCAGCCAGACACATAGCAACTTTAATAATGCAAAAGTTAACTAGTTTATTTAGTTTTTAGATAACTTACCAAGCGAATGAGCATCCTGTCTACCCAACGAAGTACATCAGGGCTGTCATCAGTCTCTGCCCTATATACCGCCATCCTAGCCATTATAACAGCTGCACATTCCTGATCAAACCCAGCGCTGATATGATGAATATTAGCTGTTGCATCTGCCCAGTTCCTTGCTATTGTTGTGACTCTTATACGTCTTTGACCACTAGCATGCTAAAATAAAGAAACATCTATTGTATCGATCTCAACATTCATTCTTGTTTATAACTTTATTTTACATATATTATATTTCATATGGTTTATTTATTTATTCAGTACAAGTGCATATGTAACAGAAGTTAGAATCTAAGGCAGAGATTTCAGTGGACTATACTGGATAAAAATGAATCCAGTGGTACATTGGTCTCGAGTCTTAGAGAACTCTGAAGTTTACCAGGATCCGTACTTGGTGCGCTTTTATTTTCTTTAATCTCGGTTCCTTTTCAAAAATTTAGAAACTTTCTACACTCATGCCAATATCTAAATCAGGTGATAAACTACAGACGTATTTCTTTGTTTTCACATATACCAAAGTTGTTCGATACAATTATCACTGATGAAATTATTGAATCACTTAAATATTAATCTAGTGGAGCAACATGGTTTCCATCGCGGTTGCGACTACAAATATGGCGGTATCTCTCAGTAAGTCTCAAAGCTGTGACATTTAATTTGCACATGGATAACATAGTACTTAAGGGTTTTAGATTGATAGGCTTTATCAAATGACACACTAAGCATTTTACATAATAAAGCAATTGCTTGACTCTCTATCTCTTTGGTTCCCAGTGTTTTAAAGTACAGCTGTAGTATATGGATGGAGTCATTCATATCACTGTTACATCGACAAAATCGAAAAAGTTAAAAATAAATTTGCAAAATATCTTTTATTTAAAACTCAAAAAATAATGACATTCATTACATCAAAGTCAAAGTCAATATGCTTTATTGTATAAAGAACTGTATAAAAAACTAGAGGATATAGGATGTACAAATTAATAAAATATAAACATATAGAAACAGAATGTGGATACATAAATATTCAATTTAAACAAAAAGTACAAGTAATAAAAAATAAAATTAAAAGTCCTCAAAAATACATTATATCCAGATAACAAACAAACCAGAAAGATCAAGGGACAAAGAATAAGTAAATACATAAAAAAAAATTTTTACAGTGTATATAATCAAAAAAATACAATTTATTTACAAAACAGCACAACAAATAAAAAATAGAATAAATAACTTTAACAAAGAACTAATATAAATTAAATACTTAAGTCATCATTATAAAATTCATTCAAACTATAATATAGTTCCCACTGCCATAATATCTTTACACCCTTTCTAAACTTTTTTACATTATATTCAATGCAGTATGGTCTTGGCAAGTGGTTGTAAATCTTTAAACTTTCATATATTATAGTTTTTGGTTAAAAAGCTTTTTGGTATTGGTAATCTTAGTTCACCTTCATACCTTGTATTATGGCTAAGTTTGACTAGATTTGTTTTATATTTTTTATGTATCATGATTACAGTTTCCATAATGAATACACAAAATAAAGTAAGCACCCTTTTTCTAATGAAAAGTGGCCTGCAGTTTTCTCTAGATTTTGCCCCACACAAATATCTAAGAGCTCTTTTCTGCAAAATAAAAATTGAGTGGATACGCTGATGAGCATTAAAACCCCAGAAACAAATGCCATATCTTAGATTAGATTCCACTAGGGCAAAGTATACTAACCTTGCTATGGAATGCCCCAAATTATTTGATACAATTCTTACCACATAACATGCTGATGAAAGTTTCTAATTCAAATTCAGAATATGGTCAGAAAACTTCAAATCTCTATCTATATAAACCTTGCTACTTTTCTATTTTCGAGTATACAATTGCCTAAAGACAAGTTAGGTATTGCGTATTTAAAGGTCAGAATACTTGTTTTGCCAATATTAAGAGAGAAGCAGTTTCACACCTCTGCTTAATCTTGAGTAAATCTGTAGATACTTTGTGATGCAAGTCAATAACATTGCAATAACAATAACATGAAGTAAAGAAGAAAAGAAAGTGGACCAAGTATGGAGCCTTGTGGTACTCCATAAGTTATTAAATTAAATGGATTAGCTATACTCTGTTCACATTTGACAATCTGTGTTCTTCCTCAAAGGTATGATTTAAGCCAATTCTGAGAAACACCACTGAATCCATAAAGACAAAGTTTCCGCAGCAATATTTCGCAATTCACACAGTCGAAAGCCTTGGAAAAATCCAGTCGCAGCCACCTCACCCTCTTTCAACCCGAGGTATAGACCCTCAAGAAAAATTGCATCATTTGTATTATCTAAATTTTGGAAACTAAACTGACAACTGTTCAATAATTTGTGCTTATTCAGAAAGTAAATAATACAATATTTAACAATTTTTTCTATTAATTTTGATAATGTGGGTAAGAGAATAGGTAGATAATTGACAGGATTTTGTAGGTCTCCACCCTTATATAGAGGTTTAACTAACGCCGTTTTCAGACTATCCAGAAACACACCTCTTTCAAATGAAATATTAATTATTGATACCAGTATATGCAAAACATTAACTGGAACTGCATGCCTAGTGCTACCAAAAAACACTATAGCTGAATCGACATAATTCAAAAGTAAACTGCCTTCTAAAATCATATTTGTGAGAGATCTAATGTAAAAAATAAAAAGTATCAGGCCTTATGCAGTGATTGCTGGGAAAGAAGGTTGGAACTGCTGAATAATTACTGCGCCCTATAATAGCAGTTTATTCTATTACTTCGTCCTTGTCGTTTTTTCTTTAGACACACAGCTGTAGCCATTAAATTTTTTTTATAATTAATTTAAGTTGATTCACACTCGAGGTTTACACAATAATTCAATTGCTAATTTTTGACTATTGATATGCTCTACTAAATGTTGATTTAACCTCCAAACTGCTTTCCAGATTTACTTTTAAGACTTCACATTCGATCTTCAAGTTTACACATATATTTCTCACACTTCTTAACTGTCATGGAACACTCCATGATTATTTTCAGCACTTTGTTTAAGAACTTACAGTACTTTCATAGCCTGTTGGTAACTTTTATTCACTACGAGTGGTAAACCATAGCTGAAAATGTGTACACCATAATTCCACTTTCTACTAGGTAAATCCACTTTTTTACCTGGTAATTCCACTCATTTGTACACTATAATTCCACCTGTAGTTTGCCCCTCAATTCACTATAAGTTCAATTAATTCTGACATTTTTAACTTATCTATATCCACTAATAACAAATTACAATGCTCGGTCGCCATTTTGATTTCAGAGGGTAACATATTTTGAGCATGATTCTAAAGTAAGTCTGAAAAGGGTATAAATGTTGTTTTGTTTTGAGATGTTGATCCAACTTCTTAGCTGATACTATTAAGCTAATTGAATGATCAGTTATTTCATCAGATTTGGAATATGCAACTGTAACTGGGTCTCATTTTTTGAGGCATGTGGAGATATATTAAAGAGGGTTCAACATATGTTTTTAAGATTTCCTGTACCTAAGTTTAACTTCAAAATGATTAACTCCTATTTTTTCTATTGAAATTTATTAATGGGCTGTTGAATTATCCTCAACTATTAGCACTTATAATATTAATAATATTATTGCAAATCACATCTATTATATACTATAGTGTAAGCTTGTTGCCTAAAGTCAGATAAGGTGCAATTAAGAATTCAAACTTTGTGTCTAAAAAATTGAACTTGAGAAAAATACTTCAAGAGCTCTGTCTTGGATGAGTAAATATCCTAGTGTCTTGAGTCGAAAAAGATGGTGAAGAAATCTGTTTGATAAAAGTTTCTATTAGGAACATCCAGATTTATGAAGTGCAACAGTCTTTAGGTTTAATTATTACACTTTACTATTATTAAAAATGAGCCAACGTAAAAGTTTGTAAAATAAAATACACAACTAACCATACCAGCCACACATATTACTTTCTAACTTACTAGCAAACATTACGAACGTAAGCAGTGCAAATTTGTTAGAATCTTGCACGTCGGCGCCTTGCTTTTACTACTGATATTCTGTAATACATTATAACAGAAATAAAAAAATTTCTAGGTACCATCAACATCTGTTCACCATATAATTTAATGACTGTGTATACTAACCTGATATTGAGTAATAAATTGTATACATCCTCTACCACCTTGGGGAATAGGGGCAGAGTGCTGATTAACTACTTCAAAAAATAAGGCTATTGTTGTACTTGGATTAAACGTGCACATTTTCCATTGTACAGTGTTTCCCATTCCTATTTCTGTATCAGCAACTAGAGGGCTTTTAACATTTAGAGATACGCATGAACCTATACCACCTTGCACTACAAAAAAAAGATTAAACTATATTATTTAAAGTTATGTGACTATGCTTCTACTTATATGACTAAAAATGTCTATAGAAAAGTACCTATTTCTCCTTTGATAAACGACAAAAACTCTTTAAGTAGCAGTTTATAACGATTTAATATTTTATTTAGATATATTTAGTTAAATTAGGGAGAATGTAATCAAGAAACTTACTTTTTTGTACTCTTACCTTTCAATTCTCTAGAGCATTTTACCTCTAATGTGCCATTAAAAGCCATCTTCAGCTGACTATTCTGGTCTTTTGCAAACACTCTCTGGAAAGTCTGTTTAAAAAGTGAAGAATTAAATGAATCTCCCATCACCATGTGACCTCTGAAAGAAACACAGAAACTATTCAAACTAGTTTCAAGGAATAAATAATAAGCATTATTTGAAAAAAAAATCTGGTTCAAAATTTTATATCTGAGCTAAATATTTGGTAAAGTAATATAAAAAAACGAAGTATATAAAATATAATCTAATGCAATATCCTGGAAATGTGTATTGCTTAGCTACTTGAGAGTGTACTAGCTATGATAAAATCACTTACCCTGTAGAGTTACAACACTGTTTCATTTCCATAAGACCAGTTTGATCCAAAGCACAAGAATAAATATCTAGACAATGACCATTAGTAGCTGCTCTCATGGCTAAACTGTCATAATGTTTAATAGCTTTTTTCATGTATTTAGCATTATCTTTGTGGATGTCATGGTGAGACCTGTAATACAATTAATTAATTTTAATTGGTTAATTTCTTATTAAGGTTAACATCAAACAATCAATAAATTGTTAGAATGGTATACATAACAAATGTAAAGTATTAAACAATTTCGCATATTATATTTTCAATAGGAAAAAATTTCTGTACATTTTGGTAATAGACTTTAAGTTCTTTTGAAATATTGATAAATCAGTGTCAATATGATTCAGCAGCTCGGCCACCTAGGTCGACTTAAGTGAATGGTGGTGAAAAATCTGACAGAGGCCTAAATTATATTGTTCAACTGAATGTAAATTGAAGCACATATATTAAGGATCATTTCTATAATATTGTAACCGCGGCAAAAATAAGCGACTAAAAAAAACGTAAGTTGTGTTTATGAGAAAGTATATTTTTTATACAAATTTGAAATGCGTCTGTGGGTGGTAGCAGCCCCTCTGCCCTTCCCCCTCTAGCAACTATTACTACTACTACACTAGCTCCACCAGTGCTTACTTACCCTAAGGCGCCAAAGCCTTATAATAATAATATTAATAACAATTATTATTATTATAACCAATGGTTTCTAAAATATACAAACGCGATGTATATGACACGTGGAACTCTCTTTTTTGTCGGTTCATCATCATCAATTTTTTTGTTAAATATGGACCTGGAGTTTAAAGCCAAAGCTTATAATTACTTAAAACCTACCATGTATTACCAGTGTTAATTTATTTTATGTTGAATTACCACATACGTGTTTCATCTAGCACATGAAAAAATCTTAATTCCAATCCACTTTTTTAAAATTCAGTCGAAATATATTAAGAACCACATTCCAAAAAAATACAGTGAAATATACTCACAGTGAAATATACTTAAATAAAAACTAATGTTTAAACTCCCATATTTTTTACTATGTTATCCTAGATAGATCAGTGCTATTCAATTTTTTTTCATTACAATAATCGGTAAATATCTTTTAAGATACCGCGGACCGGCAAAACGAAATATATTCAAAACACAAATTTCGTGTATCTGGCGACTAGTATGACCTGAAAGCTCCAGTTTCCCAGCACAATTAATGATTCCCAGGACTTATTTAAAAAATATGTCGTATAAGGATTATGATTACAAAAACTAAATAAAAATCTTAAGTTTCGTTAGGAACGAGATCAATCAGCATACTTCGCGAGTCCACTAGTATTTCATTCAATAATTATAATTCAGATATCATCAGCTGTTTTGTGGATCTATATACAAAAGTGCGTTCTTGCATGCATGAAAGTGTTATAATCTAAAAGATCAGAAAATACCAAATAATTACATTAAATTAGCCAGATGTGTTAGAATAGAAGCTAATTAGCCCCATTGCGCATCTACGCTTAATTTTAAATTATTGCATGCTGATACATTCAGGATTTAAACATAATGCTGCAAGCAATCTGTCCACGACGTTTGGTATCAGAATTTATGTTTATCACTCTGATAAAAGCGGTAGTTAACTCTGGCGACATTCTCGTTACAGAAAGACTTTCTTGCATGGATGCATTCATACAGCTACACAAACATTAAAAACCTACATAACATTTTTGGATCTTGTATAGCTACTTATTACATTAAAAACTTTAGATCGATTTGCTAATATTCCCCGAGAATAGATAATTCTTTGAAATTCTCCTCATATTAATTGTGCACACATAAGCTCAGAACTATTATATTACTTACATCTGTCGAACGTGCAACGAAAATTAATATTCCAATTTCACTTTCACCAAGTTATTTTTCGAAATTCTTATCATTAATTCTTTGGGTTAGAATATGCTTGTACTGTGGAAACTTTTGCACCTTTTTTCACTGCCGTCTCACCTAATATATACAATCAGGAGTCGGTACAAATACTTCATATATTAGTCCGAACGATGCACATAGGTCATTTTATTTGTTTTAGGAATTAATAAATCGAAAAAAAGAATGTTGATAAAAATGTTTGTTTGTATTTCATCTTGCGCGATATTAAATTTTTCTCTTAACAGAGGTGGCCAAGGCGAAAAAGATAACTATATTTAGAAAGGTTTATAATTCAAGATTTGTACAGATATATTTTAAACAGATATTTCTCAGGCAAATTCCCCGAGGAAAAAACCCATCTGTTTTGCGATTTGGTATGAATACGCTGAATTTAAAGTACTCTGATGGCGACGATGAGTATAACAGAACAGTGGAAAAGGTTAGAAATTTCAATTCCTCTTTAGCAAAAATGTGGATGAAACAGTGTATACGTACACGCACAATATTCAAAAAAAGACTCCATGAGGGGTTGAAAGACTCGGTTGTATTTTATTTATCAAATTCAGTCAACAACAGCTCGGGACAAGCAAAGCTTTTCACATATCTTGACAATCAATTGAAGAAGCAAAGAATAATGCCATTGTTAGAACAATATTCCACCACAGATATTAAATTTGTTGCTAGAAAGTCTTGAGTTTTCCAGTCAAACAAATGCATCGAAAATAATTCAAGAAGTTTCGGAACATTCACCCGAAAGAGCCGCAAAAATCAAAAGGGCAATAAACAGCTCCACCGTGAAGCCTATCAAGTGTATCCCGGAAGAAGATTGATGCACGCTTAACTAAAAATTCTTATAGTTTAATGCAAAGGGGGCTAAAAAGGAATATTATCCGAATGAAAATAGCGTCGTGATAAAGAAAGTGTCGGCTGAGGTAAGCCTACAGCCACTAGTTAACCATACCGCTCAAATATTCGTGGAAACACAGATGGATATTTCCTAAAATATTTTCTCAAATTCAAAATGTATAAATGGGATTGTGATGAGAGCGTAGGACACTCCACTTTTAAGCAGCAGTTTAGCACTGACAACAACCAAACAAAAACAGATATTTATTTATTTTCTATTTGCATCATTCCACAGCAAATCACTATGAAGAATAAAAGCAAAATCCTCGTACACCATTCACGAGATTCTGCAGACCAATTAAATTGATTTTTGATAAAGAAATACCCGAAATATGAAATATAGAAAAGCAGACACAAAACACTGAAATAACGTGTTTTAAAAGTTTAATGGCTCTCGTATTAGGCCTTATAAAATCAATGATAAGCAATAATATACACCTGCTTTTTTATTTGGCAGTTTGAATTACCATAGACAAAAAGTAAAAATACGCGTTTCATTCATTGTCAAACAAAACCAATTATCCTGTCGCTGATTTTTGTCGTAGTAAAACCTGAGTAAAAGCGTTTTTAATGGATTCTTCAGACGAAGATTTGCCAGAGTCAGTGTTAGAAGCAGCTAGAACTGCAAACTTCAATCTTCTACCATCAAAATCCCGTCATAGGTATGAGTAAGAATATATTTTGTTTAAAATCTGGTGTGAAACTAAAGGCATGAAAACAAACACTGTTGTATTTTAGACCAAAGGCGAAAATTTTTTCAAAAGAGGAAATTTCTAAATTTATAAATGAAGCGCCTGACCAAATTTATCTCCATATTAAAGTAGCTACTATATTTGCTTTGGCGGGCGCATGTCGCCGAAAAGAACTAACAAAAATGTTATTGGATCATATTGAAGACAAACGAAATATTTTATTAATAAATATTCCAGACACAAAAAATTACCCTTCTAGAAGCTTTGTACTGTCTGATGAAGCTGAAAAGGGAGAAGATTTAAAATTGATCAGAAAATATTCGATTTTAGGAAAGCCAGAAACCCCACATAGGCGTTTTTTTGTAAACTACAAGAAAGGAGCTTGCACACAATGCATCGGAATAAACACCTTTGGAAAAATGCCATCAAATATTGCAGCTTATCTGAAGCTCCCAAATCCTGAAATATATATAGGCCACATTTTCCGAGGTTCAGGCGCCACAATGCTTGATGATTCTGGAGAAGGAATAACAAATATCAAACGCCTCGGAGGTTGGAAATCTTCAACCGTGGCAGAACTGGTCACCAACTTTCACTGGTGCAGTCTACGAAATCGACCTCTTCCAACCAAAAAGTTACTCCCCGGCGACGGTTACAACAATAAATACTCGTGAAAGAGAACTGGAAAATCCAAACCCAACCTACAAGTCCCCGAGTTCCTTGGAAAAAAATCTAGCTTCTGCAATTAATTCACAAAATGCTACAAACTGCACGTTTACTATTCATGTTGTTAATAATAATTAATTTGTGATTATGTCTTTGATATAAATAAACTATTCTTTTTAACTTTTGGGTTTTTCCGCACGCTTGTAGAAAAAATAGTGTACCTTACACGTGCGTAAAGTGACTTTTCCGTACGGGATTAATGCTACGCGTCGTTCGGCCAACTTCAATTGCGTACGGAAAAGTAGCACTTTCCGCACTCTACTACTATAAATATGCGCTGCAACTCCGAGAGTCATGAACGATCTGGATAAAGTGATGGTTTTCTTGCAAATGAAAACTTGTATGATTATGGGATCTCCACATTATATGCTTGGATAAGATGCCTAGAATGCTGCCTACATATTTCTTATTAGTACATTTATACTAGACTTATAATAGCCGAATAGAAAAAAAAATTATAAAGTGTTGCCATTTGGAGATTATACACACCAAAGGGAGAGTTTTCAAAATTAAAAGAGTTCCCAAGATAGTTAACCACCCTTAATGCGCACTGCGGTGGTTTTTGGCGTTTTTCTCCGAAACCATTAATCACACACAAAATTGTATTCTTGTATGTTCAAGAAATTTTCTAAAAAAAAAAACTCTTTTTTGCGTATTTCGTTTTATTCAATGTATTTCGAGAAACACCCGATTAAAAAAAGGGGTAAAAACGAATACAGGTTTGTTTGGTATTTGTTGTTGTTTGTTTACTGTTCGCTTCTTGGAAATTCTGTTCATTTGGGTAGTGTTTATATATAAATTGTGTTCTATGTGAATAAAGTTGTTTATTGAAACTTTGGATACCTGCAAAAATGAAGACAGGATACTAGAGAGCAGGAAGCGGGCGAAAAATACATCGGAAATATCGTTTATTTTGTTTTATATTCAGAGGTTATTGTGTTGGTCAAAATTGTACAAAAATAGTACAATCAATTGTCTATGACGTCATATGGGGGATGAATGTTATCAGTGATTTAGATGTTTAATCACTATACAGAAACTGAATCTGAAGAGCCTATGTTGTGATCCTGAATTGAGTAGGGTTCACCTGGGCATTCAGATTGTTTAGAATTTTAAATGACCCATCTGTGAATGTAAACGATTTTCGGTCACAAAAGCAAGAAAATACTCAAACAATTACAAAGGGACACATAACCATGAATCAAAAATGAGATTGACTCCTGCAGCATTTCACAGTCTATCTTTCCACTGACTAGTTCGTGTAGAAAAACAAGAAGTGCACCTAATATATGTTTAGATATAATCTCCATTTTCAAATGTTGTGAAACAAAAAACCAAAGAAATTGGATATAAAGTGTAATAAGTTGCCTTGAAAGGATGAAAAATTATACAATTTTAGGAAAGAACACACTTTACTGTTCAGAAGATTGCTTGAGGAAGGATGAAGATCTTGAGTTGGGGACTCTTAGGAACTTAGTCAAGGAACTTAAAGTTGAATTTGATCAAAAGAATGAGTATATTAAGAGAACAAAGAAAACTTCTGTTGCTTTTGAGACTGATGCTCTTAAAATTGGAGATAGATATCTACGTAAAATTTATGACTTGAAAAATACCATCAACAATTTAAATATGCAAATAAAAGCAGATGACACTGAATCTCCAACAGAATACCAAAACGAAATCAAAAATAGTTGCACTGTCATCATCGATATCAAGTCTTCCCAAACTACTGCAATATGAGTATTCAAACTTCAACTTGTAGAACAGTCAGAAAACTAAACCTGATAGAAGCAAAAAAACAGCCTGAACCAGCTTTGACGTCTTCTAACACTAACAATATTAGCAAACATAGTACCCCCAGGAAGTCCAAGAGAGGAAGGAAAAATATTAACAAGCCAACCCACCATGAAACTGATGTGGCCGAAAATAAGGAAGATCAAGCTGGTAGATATGTTAGAATCACAGGCAACCATGAGCAACCTATCACGGTGGACAGTGATAACTCTTGTTGCATAATGGATGTTCCTGACCCTGCACCTACAATCAATACAATCACAATGAAAACAAACTGAACGATAACAAGAAGGTCATACCTCAAGTAGTGATACCTCAATCAAGACCCACTAGACCTAGATTTTACTGCTCAGTAACTTGGGAATAAAAGGATGTAGCAGCCGAACTTAAAAAACTCACTAACCGTATGTTTGATATGAACTGTCAAATGTTGGAATGTGCTCTCCTTCAAGATCTTATTCATGAAGCAAACTTGTATGCAAAGGAATTTACAAAGAATGAATTCATTATATTGTTTTTTGACCACAGCAACATAAAGATATGTCAGGGAATTGACTACAAACAACCTGACGATTTTCTCTTTTTGGCATTAAAGACTAACATTATCTTTGTTGGAACTCCTTATCATCCTTATAACAATGTGTGGTAAATATCAAAATTTATGAATTTAATCACGTTTGCAGTTTACAGTTCTTGTCGAGATGTACCATTTTTTGACTCAGATAATCTAAAAGAATCCCTAAACCAAGAATTTTCTTACTATGAAAAAGCCGAAATTATTCAGTGGATTAGCTCGAAATTTATAGTTTCTAGATGACATAACACAGGATCTTGCAAAAGGCTAGCAGCACTATCTGGAAACGAGGAGCATTCTGCAGTTACTGAGGTTTTAAAGTCCACTCGAACCACTGTCACTTTTTTAGGGAAAACATTAACTCAAAACAACCCAAAAAACTAGTCAAACAGTCAATTAGCACACAAGTAAGAACTTACATCCCACTCGTAGCTACACCAAATGAATATGACAATCCTAGAAAACCCGCTAAAGGGGGCATATGCCAACCTGACTCTTGAGTATTAAAGCTAGGGCATATTAACATCCACTCATTGAGTCATTGCTTTGACTTGTCAGAAACCTGGCTAAATAATTCCATACTTTCTAAATATTTAGCAATATCAGGATACCTGCTGACATGGTCTGATAGAGGTCATTGAAGGGGCTGAGGCTTGGCCACCTATGTAAAATCCCAAATAACTTTAAAAACGCTGGAAGTTGGTCCACATCATAAATTAGAGCAGCTTTGGATATCCATTAACTAGGACAAAACAAAAATCGCCTTGGGTGTCCCCTACAGGCCGCCGAGCGCATCTTCTGCCTGTTTACTGGCGCTTAATGAAGTTTTGAATGTTTTATTCCTGGAACATGACCATATCATAATCATGGGAGACCTTAACATAGACATTCTGAAAACTGAGGTCTCTGCCTATCACCAGCTCAGCCAAATTCTTAATACTTACACTTTGGAACAGATTAAAAGGGAATCGACAAGAATAACTAAATCTTCTTCTACACTCATCGATATTATCTGCCTTAGTAGCCCCCATAATCTTGTGAAATGTGGAACACACGACTTTGGGCAGCTGTCTGACCATAAGTTGATGTTTTGTGAAGCGAGATATTCAACGCCAATCTCAAGCTCGAGAACTGTAACTTATAGGGATTATAGCCTTCCGAATTATCTGACTTTGACCTAAGTGCAAAATCTATCAATTGGAATGTTATTATGTTATACTATTTTGTCATTGTTCGACCTGCATGCCCCCCAGAAGACGTTCAAGGTAAAGTATAAGTCGAAATCTTACATCACTTCAATCATAAAAGAGATGAGCAACTTGAAGAAGGATACCTTCTGAAATTCTCAGTACTAAACAACCCTCCCACTTGACACTCTATAAGAATTTCAGAAATTATCTATCAATGGCAGTAAGAAATGAGAAAAACGCTTATATGAAACAGCAAATTGAAAAGAGTAGAGATAATCCTAGAAACCTTTAGCAGTTCTTTGATGACTTGAATGTACATTCGAGAACCAAAGCTACCATTGCAGATGAAATTCGATGCCCATCTAAGATAAATAACTTTTTCGTAAGCACTGAGGACGGTGTCGTAAGCGGAGAGACCTCTAGTTGTTTTTCACACAACAAATTCTCGAACAATACTTTTTTTCTCTGATGCATGTCGCAGACTGAAGTAATGGAGTCGCTGAACAGTCTATCCTCTAAGGCTTATAGCTGTAACCGCAAAATGCTGAGGTTGTGCTTGGCTTAATGCATAAAAGCCCTAACTCACCTTTTTAACTACTTCATAGAAAATGGTATAATTCCCAAGATTTGGAAACATGCAACTATCATCCCACTCCCTAAGGTATCTATTGCTAGGAAACTGAAAGAATTGAGGACCATTAGCATAATCCCTGTAACAGTGAATCGAGGACCGTTAGCATAATCCCTGTAACAGTGAAAGTGCTGGAAAAGCTGGTACATTGCCAAATATCTGCATTTCTTGAACAACACCTAACTATCCCTACCACTCAATCTGGCTTTAGAAAGGAGCACAGCACATCAACTGCCCTCCTTAAAATCCAATGGGACCTGGCACAGAACATTGATCAAGGATTAACAACTTTATTGGTTCTTCTGGATTTCAGCAAGGCTTTTGACCTGGTGGACCATCATCTGCTGCTATCTAAACTTGGGTACTATGGATTTGACCAGCGAGCTGTGAAATGGTTTGAGGCATATCTTAATGAACGCATGCAGGCCGTGAAAATTGATGGAGTAACCAATGAATACCAACTCGTAAAAAGGGGTGTACCCCAGGGCAGTATTTTGGCACCAATTCTCTTTATTATCTTTGTTTCGGACCTACACCGCATCCAGCTTGAGGGACATTGCGAACTATACCAGTATGCAGACGATACCCAAATCTACACTGCGTGTAATCCTTCACCTCCTGATACAGCAACATCCATCCTGAACACCAACCTCTTGAAAATAAGTAACTGGTCCAAACAAAATGGTCTCCGGGTGAACCCCGACAAGTCAGTTGCAATATGTTGCTGCCTGTCCGAAGCAGTTAACCGGCCATCATTAGCATTAGTATATGTGATTCCAAACTAACTTTTGAAAAAACTGCTAGGAACTTGGGCGTGATTCTGGATAGGAAACTCTCATTTTAATCCCAAATTTTGAAGAAGGTAGGACTAGTCTATTCTAAATTGAAGTCGTTCTACAAATTCAAACACTCCCTCTCGAACACTGAAGTGGAATCTAGACAATTCACTTGTTCTATGTCATATAGATTACTGTTGTGTGGTCTATTATACTTTTTTAACTAAGAACCTTAAGAATAAGCTGCAGAGGCTCCAGAACTGTTGCCTGAGGTTCGCTTTCAATATAGACCAGAGAGAACATGTGACACCTCACTACAACTCCCACTCTATTTTGAAAATTGAGCTTAGATTTGCTCTGTACATGTGCAAGCTATTATATAACATAATGCATACTGAAAGACCTCTGTATCTTTTTAGTCTCTTCTCTAAAAGATCTGACTCAAACATGCTAAACTGCTCCTTCTGGTATATTGGTGTCAAATTCCTCAATAAGTTCCTGGTACCAAATCAGAGTGCCACCTCAGTTAACAGTTTTGGTAGACAACTGAAGAAACATTTATTGAAATTACAGGGAAATAGCAGTCCATTGCTTTAACATGTTTGTTGTTTTTTTTTGCATAATCTGTTTGACTATTGTATAGCTTTTTGTCTTTTCACTTTTATTGTTTTTGTATATATAAGTTTAAAAATTGTAATATGACTGTGTCTGATTTTATTTCCTTTTATAAATTATCTAGTTTCCTTTTGAGATGTATAGGTCGCCTTCCGACTTATAGTCCTCAAAGGGATTTAACGTTCAAAATATACACACAACAGATAATACTGCAAACTATAGGCAAAAGCATATGTTTTTTGCTTGACAAGTTCCGCACATTGTTGAACAACGCCAGCCAGCATTAACGCAGCTACATCTTTTCACACAAAGTTGTTTGCCATTACAAGATATTAATGATAAAATTATAAAACTGAGACTGACGCGGGCGGAAAAGTCGGTTTGGAAATGTGTTATTTAGATTTGGGTAGATATCTTTTTGGACCCAAATATGATTAAACCGGGATGCTGCTCAGTCTTAATTTTAGTTAATTTGTAGAACAATTTGCTGCTGCAAAAGATTCAGATCGTTGGGACCGGTCGCTTGACCAGAGAGACAACTCTACCTATATTTGTCCAAAATTATTTGCTATTTCTAATAATTTAATAGTTTAATAAAACTGTATTAGCCTAAAATTGTGCTTGGGAAAAATTTCATGAGTTTTCCTTAGTTTATATTATCGCTATTCATTTTTCCTAATGACCTTAAGACCGAACTGTAGCTTTATTAATGGTTAATAGTAAGCGACCGGATAAATCTATCTATAATTAAACTTATTTGGTTTTGGAAGTTCCTAAACAAGTATTTTTACATGGTTTATTTTTTGCTTGCTCGGAGAAAATATTTTTCGTGCTTTGAATTGTTAAGTATTATATAAACAATGTTTTTGATGCATGTGCTGAACTACCTTGATAAAAGTACAAAACCTATACAACTTCAAAGGCAAAGTATCACAAGGTAAATAATCTATTTAGAATGTGCTGCAAATCTGATCTGACCTCACGACATGAGATGTAGCATTGAACCCTCAGAGAACAAACTATACTTAAGAACTACATAAACAAAATACATTAATTCTATGTGAGATCAGTGAATATGTGGGATTAAAAAGAGACATACCAGGTCTGGGCTAAACTATTATTCACAATATCCCTTAACCCAAGAAAAATTGCTATAATAATAACCACTGGAATAGGAATTAAGCATCATATTAACACAAAGCAGTTGACATAAATTTCATTTCAGGGAATCACATAACATGCAATTCTACAAGAAACACCCTTCAACTTGAAAAAGAAAAATACTTTAATTCTTCAATATGTGAGTGATCTTTCTAAAAATTTACATTTATATACTTAAAAAACACATAAACAAATAATTTAAACAAAACTATAACAAACTTAACCCAAATGTGCCTAAAAACATAACAAAAACACTTAGTCAATGTCAAAAACATACTTTAATTTAGCAAAAAAGGTTAATTACTTTGTCAATAAGATATTCTTTGACTCCTATATTAGAATGGCTATGTAATATGGATAATATACAGCCAGAGGAGGGGGGCGCGAGGCACCCCTAAATCATATTAAAAATAAGGGCTTTATAGTATTAAAAACATCGGCAATTGGTAAGTGCAATGCACTGTTATGCCAAAAAATTCAAATTAGAAATAATCGATGTCTTTATAACGACGACATTTTGCACCCATCCCAGCGCCAAACATTCTCGTTGAGTGATTCGCGCGCATCCACCAATCCAATCCGTATCATTAGGCTCTTGTACAGTTAATTTTTTTTATTTATTTATTTTTTTATTTATTTGTGCCACTTACTTCCGACAGAAATATTTATGCAAAAAAGAAATATTTTAGAAGGAATTTACATTAAAAAAACCCAACTCTATAATCTCCAAATACATAAAAATTTTAAGAAAAATCTATTATAAGATTTAAAAACTTCCAATTAGATAGTTACTTAGAAATGAGGCATGTGCCTTGAACTGCACTGTATATGGTGATGTAGATCGAATGATTGAAATAGTACTGAATTATGGAAATTTATAAGTGAGAAGTAAAGACGTCAACTTAAGTTCCAGATATAATGTATGATCAAAGAGGTTCTTATTGTTTTAACTATTTAAGAATACAATAATGAATAATCACAAACTATAATCAGTACTTTAAAACAAGAACTAATGTCAGGTCGAAGATCCTAATTCACGTTTATATGCCCTATAGTTTGTCAATAGGGCATACTGTACAGCTTGAGGGAACTGGCGCCTTAAATAAGTTTATATAATAAATCAATAACTTTTTTTAAATTAATTTAATTAGTTAAAAAGCTGGAATGCGAGTTGTTTGACAAAAATACAATGTTTTTTGAGTAATCAAAATATTAAGAAAAATTTTCATTTTTTTTATAAACCTCATAAAAAACAAATTACATACACAAAGGCTCAAGACTTATACATCATATAATTTGTTCAGCTAATGCACCCTTCAACGATTTTACTTTTGATATGCACTAAACATGAAACCATCCACTACAAGGGCCACAAAATCGTAATTTAAATATGCATACTCATTTAGCGAATGAATGAACAACATCAAACACATACAGGTAAATATGCATATGTTTGTTTCAATATTCGTTTAGATGTTTACATTTAGCTAACATATAAGTATACAATACATAGCGAACGTGTCCGCAAACAAAACGCATACATTCGTCGTCCCTATTCTCCATGCCCATATTAATCGAACGTAGATTTTTTTCACTGTAAGGCCATATTCGTTGGCTAAGTGAGTAAGCGGCTTAAACTGAATGTTCTGTATATCCTCCACTTTTTTGAATGAGTTCATGTACCTATATGCACTGCAATATTTTCAAATTATATACTCACCGGATAGGCTGCTTCAGATCATCATTCAACACTTGACCTGGTCCTTGGGAGCAGGGTCCTCCGACAAAAAGCATAACTCTTGCCCCAGTATTAGCATATGTGCATTCCAACAAACCGATAGCTATTGATAAAGCAACACCTGTAGACCTTAAAAATCGCTTTCCTTGTGGCACTGGCCATGGATCTCTTTGAAGTTCCCCTATTAGGTCTGTAAGGTTCATTTCGCAATTTGCAACCTACAATTTTTTTAAATAATAAGATGACTAAAAACCAAACTTGGAGAGTTATTAAAATGTTCAAAATTCATGGTATATGTATACTTCAGTATATAAATCATTTCACCCCAGAAATAAAAATTTTTTCTTGCTTTTACAGGGCGATTTATTGATCAATATTACAAAAAGTTCGTGTAAACATGTGCCTTAAAACCTTAGTTAGACAAGATGTCCAAAAAAATGTGCTTAATATATACATTTCTGAAACGCTTCAGCTGGTTCTATTAACACTAGTATTATTTCTTAAACCTTGCCACTTTCACTACATATACATGTTCGAACAGTGAATTGACGAAAATATTGCTTTTGAAACTTATTTGTGATGGTAAGTGGTAATAAATTCTTAACTTCTAGATAGGTTAAACAAAAAAAGGTGTAATATTGTACAATACAAGAAAGTATATAAAATCTGATATTTTTATATAATGTGTATTTATGAGTGAAATATATACTACATAACTGGAACCGAACATTTAATAGAAACAAAGTGAGACAAATTGGTTATTAGGCAACCCGCACCTATGTAGTATACCCTTCTCTCTCTCTCACACACAGAGCATATGTGGGGGAAACAATCAATTTTATAGTTTTGATTAGCTCAATTTCCAATAAACGGTTGGAAAAGAATTACCACGAATTTAAATTACAAAACTTAACGACTGAACTATTGAGTTTAAAATTAAGAAATCAATTATGCGTTTTTCACAAATATTCTAGGCTCAGAGATATATTGGATTACCTAATAGACGCTTTACCTACTGCAGAACTTCCAATATTCATTATTCATATATTTATCTTATAATTCAGATGAGCCTTCAGAATAAGACAAAATGAAAACTGATTAATAGCAATTATTAAAAATATTCTCACTAGTGCAATATAGCCAAATTAGATAATAAACAGAATGATCTGAATGCTGTATAAGCTTTTTTAAATAAAATGTTGCTGACCAAAATGAGCAACTTTATATTTAAAAATACTATTCCAAAACATAAAATAAACTTAAATTATGTATTTACATACTGAGTTTTAATGTGCAACTATTAAGTAATATGCTCACAAAAAACCAACATGAAATAGAGCGATCCAGTTGTTATACCTAACTTAATATTTTTGAATGTGTCCTTGAGTAGAAACATATGAATTCAGGGTATAAAACTTGAATTCAGACTTTAACCTCTGAATTCAGACTTAAAACTATGAATTTAGAGTTTATAGTTTGAATTGTCAGTTTCATAGAATTAATGAAAAAACGCATTGTTTTTTATGTTCCATTCTTCTTTACATTATTTAGATTTTCTATTTTATATAGCATACTAGTATTAGTAACTAGAAATGTTCGTAATAAACGACTTTAAAGTAAAGAATATACAGCCGGTTGCACAAAACTTAATTGTTTAGAATATTTAACCGAGCTTTCGGATTTGACAAGCTGCTTATAGAAATCTAGGAACTCGCTGTCAAATTTGACATTCTGGTAAACATTCTAACCTAATTCATGCAACCGGCCATCAGAGTTCAAATGAGAATCCAGAGTTTAAACTCATAATTGGAAGTTTGAAGCCTGATATAAGAAAAAAAAATTTATCCCTTCTACACTTCCATGGAAGTAGAAGTTTTGTCAAGGCCATTTTCAAAAAATTACAAAATATAAATTTAGATAATAATAAGAGCATAACCAAAACAAAAGTAGGGGGAAAGGATCCTGCATCATGGCACCTCAACATATCATAAGAGGGGCACGTTTCCCCCCCTTCCCCTGGTTATGCTACTGTTATTAAAAACTGTTATTGTTAAACATCTATCGTCACTTTTCGCCTTTGTATAAATACTATAAAAATTAATTTATTTTTATTAATAACAAAATTATAAAGTAACAGCTACAAATACAGTGTAAACTAACAAAAAAGAAATACCTACAGGCTGAATAAACCTACTCGCTGGAGGCACTGGTGCTGGCATTGGTGCCCCAGGCTGTCCAGGCCTCATATTGGGGTTTGGCATTCCTTGTGCATTAGGGGCTATTTTTCCTATACCTAACATCTCTTGAATCTGTTTAGCAGACAGATCTTTTGTTCCCCGAAAAACATATGATTTACTCATTCCTTCAGTTCCTAAAAATATAGTTATTTATTGAGAAACTATACACAAATTATATCTAAAAAAGTTTGGTTAGTGCTACAGACGGTTAACGAAATTTGTAACAAACTAAGCCCGTGACAGATCCATGGGTGAAATAAGTAAAGTGGTACATCACTAAAAAAAATTAACATCTGCTCATCAAATGGAAAAAACTTGTAATACATTTGCAACATATCTTCCCTCTACAGCTATATATATATGTTGTTTATAATATTTCCATTTTTCCTGTACTATGTGTAACCAAATTACAATGATTAATTCAATTTATTTCCTTTCAAAAATATTTAGACAAAAATCAAAAAACAGGGTAATTTAAACACACAATAAATAAAAAATCAACCCCTAATTTACCTGATTATCTCCCAAATGTTGAACAAATCAATGCACATTTGATAAATTCAATACCAAATATTACTTTTAACCAATGTGACTGTTTGCTACTTTTATTTGTTTTTAACATAATATTTGTTTTATATTTATTATGATTTCCAATTGAATTCTTTCGTTTTTTTTTGACAATTTATTTTATTAGACTTTTTGATTTTTTAATGAGGGCAGAACTTTAAAAAAAAATGGAGACTAAAAGTTCTTAAAAACCTACATAAACTCATATGGTCCTTAATCTAGTTATAATCTTTTTAATTTTCTTTGTCGTAAAATGAAAGTTGACGCCATATGAAGAAAGTGGAATATTTTTTTCTAAGCTGATGTTGCATTAGCTTAATAAATATTTTCGCGTAACGCGAGAAACTGTAACGCTTTGTCAACGCAGGAAAGAGAGAACATTTTCCCGAAACTCGGAGTTGTGTCGAAACTGTCAACAATTACCAAACAATAAACATTTATATTTATTATAAATTTCTGTATGAAAAGGGAAACAAAATTCTTTATGAAAAGGGAAAAAAAGACGGACCTGCTTAGAAAAACTTGTCAATATTCTTTAATTTCTTTTTTTGGCAGAAGTAAAATGATACACGGTGGGGTCTCTATTATGGTTGGTAAGGATTATGATACTGTAAAAAGTATGAGTTGTGAGTTGTGACCTTTCACTGGAGCAACATTTTGAAGTTTCGGAAGTTTCAGGTAATAAGTTTCAATTAATAACAATATATAGGTCACCAAAGGGTGACATTGACATTTTCTTTGAAAGGATTTCCATACTTCTTGATAAAGTTACACATAAAAATATTGTTATTATAACAGGTGATTTTAATGTCAAATTTAATGAAAAGGACAAAAATGCTCATAGTTTGATAAATATTTTTGAGTCATATGGACAACATGCTATTAACTTTGAAACAACTGGAAATTCTTCCTGCTTAGATAATATTTTTACAAATATTTCTCCAAATACAAACGCTTATACTGTGAGCTTAAGCAGGTTAAAAATATCTGATCACATTTAAAATTAATACAAAGAAAACAACGCCATCTCTAACGATCCTTTATAGACCAATAACTGACGAAGGGCTAAGACAATTTTACAACCACTTAGAATATAGTGATTGGGGCTTTGTAAAGGAATCTTTTTTGGAGGCCAGTCATAAGTTTGAGTTATTTATTAACACTATAGTAGAATGTTTTGAACAGAGTTTTCCTTACAAATCAAAGCTGTTGGCAAGGAGAGAAAAAAAGATAAAATGGTTCAATAGTGAACTGAGTATGATGTGTGATTTTCTAAATTTCTTGACTGATGTAAATAAAATAAATCCAGATCTAATAACCAAGCAAAACATAAAAAAATACCGTTTATTATATCGCGAAAGACTTCAAAAAACAAAAACTAAAGCTCATGACGAATATATTGGCCGGTCATCAAATGTTCAAAAGGCTTGCTGGGAAATTGTAAATAGCTGTAAAGTGAAACAAAAGCAGTCAATACCATCTTTATGGACTGCTTCTGATTTTAATAAGTTTTTCACAAGTGTTGCAGAAGAAATAACATCTAAATTTCGTGAAACTCAAAAGAATTACAAGAATGTCTCCTAAGTCAATGACTTATTCATATTTAAGGAGGTCACTTATAATGAAGTCAGAGAAGTGATACAATATCAATATTAAACTAATTAAGACAGTAATAAATGTGATATTATCACCATTGACAAACCTAATAAACACAAGCATTAATCAAGGAGTTTTTCCAGATGTACTTAAAATCTCCAAAGTGATACCTATATATAAGAAAGGTGATCATGAGGATTTATCTAACTACAGGCCTATATCTTTAGTTCCAACTATTAGTAAAATTTTTGAAACCATATTAAAGAATCAAATAAATGATCATTTTATTGGTCATAATCTTTTTAATAAATGTCAATTTGGCTTTAGAAAGGAAAAATCAACTACTCTTGCCATTAATAATTTAACCACAACTGTAGTAAAAGCATTTGAGCAAAAACAGTTTTGTATAGCAATGAATTCACTAAAGCATTTGACTGCGCCTCACACATCTTATTATTATTAAGCATATCTTTAATTAAGTCATATTCATCAGACCGCCAACAGTTTGTTACATTGGCTGGAAATTGCTCTGAGTGCTTGCCAGTGAAGCTACTGGTAAATAAGGAAAAGAGCAAACAATTAACTTTTGCGATGCGTAATAATGTTAAAGGGAGTCAAGAGGCCATTAAATTATTGGGTTTATATCTAGATCCTTTTTTAACTTGGGAAGCTCATGTCGAGTATGTATGCAAAAAATTAACTAAATCAATTTATCTTTTGTGAAATTTGAAAAATACTCTTTCCCTTAGATACCTTAAGACTTCTTATTATGGAACATTCCATGCAAGTATGGCCTATGGCATTTTGAATTGGGGGCATTCTACAAATGCTAAAAAAATTTTCACTTTACAGCGGAGTTGTGTTTGAATAAATATGGGGCTTGGCTACCGTGGCGATTGTAGGTATACTTCAAAGAACTAGGAATTTTAACGTTACCTTTCCTTTACTGCCTCAAATGCTTTTTTTAGAGCAAATATAAATATGTATAAAAACCATACTAACACGCATCAATATAATACCAGAAATTGTCAAAATTATACACACGAATATCTGCGACTAAACCGATCCCGTAACACGACATCTTACTATGGCATCAAATTCTTCAATATGTTGCCTCATTCAATTAGGATTTTGTGTCCTACAAAATTTAAGTGTAGACTTAAAGTTTATCTTGAACAAAATGCCTTTTATTCGCTAGATGAAATATATACAAGCAATTTTGCACACATTTATATTAAACTGTACATGTGATTATTCTGTTACTATTTTTTATATTTATATATATGCCTGTGTTTGATTTTATTTTTATTTTTAATATATTACTATTGGTTATCTGATTATTTATAACTATTATATCATTTTATTGTACCTAAATTACTACGGGAGTTAGTAGTAATAGCAGCAGTAGTAGTATTAATGCTAAATATGATTTATTTAGCATTAAATGCTACATAACGATATTTTGATATATAAAACATAGAAATAATTACATTTTTTTACCAAATGATCCTCTAAATCAATTTAGTTTTGAGACTCCATTAAAAATTTTCTGTTATTGCTTTTAAATTTTTTTAAAGATGACTAATTTCTAATAGGTAAACATAATTCAGCATTTATTTTTTCTACATTAGATAAATTTTCCGTTATGTATATTAGCATATCGTCTGCAAATAATTGAATTAATGGAATATCATTTTTGTATAAAACAAGTGATAAAACATTTCCTCAAGGAACACGAAGAGAATTCAAAAGTTTTTTTTTTAAAACTGGTTATTAATTTTAGTTTGTTGTTTTCTATTTTCCAAATAATTTTTAAACCATTTTTGGACAGTATTTCTAAAACCATATTGATGCAATTTAAACAATAAATTTTGTCTGTCAATAGCTTCGAAAGCTCATTTGAAATCCAAAAACACTGCTACTATACTTTTATCTTTGACCAGGAAAAGCTTCCAATTTTCAATTACATATTGAATTGCACTTTCTGTAAAAAGTCGTTTTCGAAATCCTGCTTGTATATCAACTAAAATATTATTTTCTTTAACTTTAATCCAATACTTGTTCAAATATCCCTTTTTTTTTTCGATATTCCATAACACATTAATTGGTCTTAATTCATTCCATTTTTTGTATTTTTTATTTTAGGAACTGCTGTTACACATGAATATATCATTTCGTATTTCTTCAATTTGTGAACTCGTATTTATCAAATTTAGTAGTGGACATCCCAAACTTTCAAAGCAAAACTTAAATATTAATATAAATTTACTAATTAAGCCTGAAAGATAATGTAAGTTTCAATGTTGTCGCTCATTAGAGCGTAGCGTACGACAGCGCGCCTAAAAGGTCTTTTCGGCTTTTAGATAGTTTTAAATGGGAGTTCGCTCACTTGTCGGAAGAGCACCGATCGGCGTCGCAGCGAATCTGCTGTAATTCTCTGAGAGGAATATTTTTCCGCCGCGATACGCTGTCACCGACGATGCTACGCCGCGCGTCAGCCGCGATAGCCAGAAACCACGATAGGCAATATTTTCATTTAATTTGGTATAGTTTCGACTTTTGATCTATACATTGCAAAATATCGGTCGACGAAGAAAAACTCGTGTTGTTGGTATCCAAATCAGTCGCGGCTCGCGGGTGAAAAAGTAAGTGAAGTGCAAATGAAGCAAGAAAATATCGCAATAATTTTTTTTCCACAATTTTTTTCTGTGGAGGGGGTAGAATATTTTTTTACGACTTACCTAAATTTTGTATACTAAATCAATTCTCCTATCCTTCATAGCCGCAAATTAATTTATAACATCCTCATAAAATGGATGAGTTGCCCTAATCTCCTCCAGAAATTCCTTTTGAATTGAAATATTGCCAAAATAAGTAAGTCTTTCTTGAGATATTGTATTTCTTAAATTAGTTTTTACACATTTGAAGCAAGAAAAACTTCTTTCAACTGAAGCACTTGTCGACGGTATTGTCAAAATAAGGGAAAACAATTTATATGCTTCGGTAAAAATATATTTATTTTTATTAATTTTTTTCATTTGCTCTTGCAGCGATATATTCCAATTACTCTCATTGGCAAAAATAAGACCAAGCTCATTTTTAAGGCGTTGACTTTTTGAAAATACTTCCCCATATAATTGTAAAAAATTTTCAAACGGCCCAGTCAGAAAAATTTAAACTATATTCGGAAAATTTAGCAGAACCTGCCCAACATTAAAATTTAAGTTTTTCACAGTCTTAAAATCTTAGTGTCATTTCCATTAAAATATGGTCCAATATTTCATAAAAAAGGGTTCTATACTTAGCCCTAATTTCTTCAGGTGAAAGCTTAGCAAGCTCACGTTTGTAATGATTTATTTTTGTAATAGAATTTGTTTTATCAAACATGGTATTAAAAAAATGTTCATTTTTTTTACAGAGCGACTCACGACAGCGTTTTATATTGGATATACAAAAATGAATGTCAAGCGATTTTTTTTGTAGAACGTCAAATATTATGTAGTAATTTGAAGTTGTAACAACACCATAAATAAATATAACACAAAACAGTCAAGTTAACTGCAAAGGAACTTACCGGTTGCAGCGAAATCTGCGAAAATAAAAGAAAACAACCACCGCAAACTGAACGACACGTGGGTGTAGTGTACTGCGCCTGCAATTCACCGAGAGCGTTGTATGGCGCTGGGCTCGACGTCATCGGATACGCGTTGTCATGGCAACATAGTAGAAAAATCGTAAACTAAACATAGCACCTCCAGCAAAGTCAAAGTGGTTTGCGCCACTGTTATAGTTGTTATAACAAAGTTCGATTGAAAGTTTTAAAAAGACATGCCGCCAAAGGTCCAGTAAAATATTTATTTGAGATGTACAGTTTATTTTTTACCAATTAGGTGAATAAATGAATGTAAAAACTAAAATTTTAAGAGATATATAATAAATATAGTTAGATGTTTGCTTGTTTATTTTTCCTGGTGAAGTAGCACTTCACCTACTTCACCTGAATAGCCGCCACTGATCCAAATATGAGTTATTGTATATGGCAAATAAAAATTGTTCAAATAACGAAATAAAGGACAATATTTGGAAGCAGATAGAAGAAATGAATCGGTTACGCTAGTTAAACATTTATTACGCATATTATCATTAATTAAAATTGCATTGCACACAGCGTTGCCATACATCCTTATTTTTGAGGGACGACCCGATTTTTGGACTAACTAACTAACTAAATTTTACGCGCGGAACGGATTTGTATAAAAACTACAATTTAACAACTTTTTTTAAGAAGCGGGCTTTTCGCGATTCTTAAAAAAAAGTTGTTGTTAAATTGTAGTTTTTACACAAATCCTTTTCCAGCACGGAAAAACAGCTGCAGACAACATTCTCAGTTCCACAATTACTTTTCCCCAAGCTTTAGTGACTGCAAAATCCCGATATAATCGGGAATAGGTCTAGACATTTTTAATCTGTGAGAATATGAAAATATCATATAAAAATAAATAAATCGTAATCTCCAGGTCGCACGGCGCGGCGCTCCGCCACTTCATTGCGGCGCGGAAACAGCGCGACTAATGTGCGTGTGACCGTGTACGCTGCCGTGCTCTTCTGCACAGTCTAACTTGACAGTTGTAGGTTTAAGGTGACATTTTTAACAATTGAATAAATAATTTTTCTAAATGTTACAATAACAAAATGACAGTGACATAAGCGAAACATAACTGTCGAACTAAGAGTTTTGGTCTAACTCTTAAACCTTTTTGGTGAATACAGGGGAAAACGTTTAACGGAATTGCTAGGCAACAAAACCGAAACTTAAAAATGGAAATACATATTATGATACACAACTAGGTGATAACTTTGCTTTTTGAAGTAAATATAACCCATATTTCAAAAAAGTGTCCAACAAAACACTGAAAAACATGATAAGAAAGAAAAGATTTGAAGTAAATGTAATTTGCTTCGTGCTTTTATTTAGCATTCATTTTCAACATCAATTGTGTATGTTAAAAAATATGTACCCGAAACGACAAAAACACTCATATCAATTGCGGTTTTTGACCTCACACATTTTGAATTTGGAGTGAAATATTTGAAATTTATTTATTTAAACAATAAACGGTTACATCATTTTTACAATTTCAATAACAAATAAAGATAATTCATTAAGATGGCAGATGAACTAGCTATAAAAATTTAAAAATTATTAACGATTATGATGTTAATATATTTAAAATAATACAATAATTTAAATAATATATAACAAGTCTATACATTAAATATCACAAATTATCAATTTAATACTCTTAATAAGTGTTTAAAGGACCCTACCGGAACAGACATATCTAATCTATCACGAAAAGTATTATAACTTCTCTGCACTCCCGTCATTGAACTATGAAAACTGTAATTAGACCTATGAAAAGGACGCCTGAAAAGCATATGATTTCTCATTCTATATGCATTGTTTGGAGCATTAAGATTTAGTAATCCCAGCAAATTAGGAGCAACTATTAGCCCATTGAAAAGCTTATACAAGAAAATCAAATCATGACATTGTCTGCACAACTCTAAAAGCCTAGCAATTGAAACCTCTCTGGAAACTTAAGTTATTACTATTCCTACCACACTTAAAGGCATACAATTTTAAAAACTTTTCCTGCACCCTCTTGATAGACGCAACGTGGATTGCGTAGTGGGGAGACCAAACCACTGAGCCATACTCCAAACATGGGCGAACAAATGTTCAGTATAGTAATTTAAGTGTACATGGCGAGAAATCCTTGCTATGACGGAGGAAAACCCCTAGCTCTCTAAATGCCTGTACAATGATTTTGGTGATATGTGCCTTAAGGTCTGATTTTTGATCGAAGACTATACTCAAATCTCCAACGGTCGTTGTCCTCGCTAGGGGTTTCCGCGTTTACGTCAAAAATATATGGCGAAAAGTTATGGCGTTTAGAGAAAGTAATCACAGAGTAATTGGAATTATTCAAAAAAAGATCATTCAGGGTTGACCAATCAACCAATTTATTCAAATGAGATCTTGAGATCATCAGCAAACAATAAATGACCTGACTCCAGATATTCACCCACATCATTTGTAAAGAGTTTTAAAACGAAAATAGAAAAGGTCTGAGATTGTCACAGAAAATGCATATCTTGTTTTTTCAAGGCGAGGTTTTTAGACACGAATCACTTTAAAAGCTGGAAGTTGAATGCCAATTATTCCAAACACTTAAACTACTTGTTCCGCAATATTGTGTAATATTATGTTAAAGCTACAAGCCCTGTCTTACAATTCAGAAAAAATAGAAGTTTTATCTTGACGTATTTGGCTGCGATTGTTTGAGCATTTGGTCCCGTTTGACTTCAAGTTTTCGACTTCCTCACGCAGGAGAATAACTTCCAATTGAAGTTGAGAAATAACTCCTTGTATATTTTTTACTTCCTGATGTATCGCTTGCGTTGCCACATTCTGTTCAGAGATAACACTAAATAATTATAAGTGAATTTGTTGCATAAGAATTATTATGTGCTTCATCTGAATATTGTTATTATTTAATAAATTCGATATAGGGATTGTTAACATTAACCATCGCCAGGTGTTGTTTGTTTTGATGAATTTAAGTTTCTAACCTCGTTTTCCTTGAAACACGCAGAACAAATCCAATTGTGACATTTGTCATTACTTTATTATTGCATTCCTTAAATTCTGCAGAAGTGAGGCCTGAGCATCCCTTGTGACACCAACCAAAACATTGAGGGCACTCAATTGCAGGTCTATTAGAGACAATTTTACGCACGCAAATAACACAAACATCACTATTACCCGCCATCTTAAGATGTAACATTTATAATCCATCTGTGATGATAAAAAAAAATCTGATGTGATTATATATTTTGTTAAACTCAACATTACAAGTAAAAAACTATTTTTATTGAGCTAAGGTTTATATAAGCCTATTGCAATGTTCTTATAAGCATGGAACTAAGTACTGTATTTTTCTACTTACAGGTTGTTTTATATATATGAGAAAAAATGTATTTCCTTTAAAATTAGAACACCCTGTAAATAGAATATTACAATACTTAGCACTCATGTTTATAAAAACATTTTAATTCAAGAAGGCCTGTGGAATATTTCAATTAAGGAAAACTTCAGTTTTGCAAATTTTGATTCTTATTTTTTATGTTCTGTCATATCTATGAATAGCCGCCATTTTGAAATGGGAAATTTTAATGACCCCATTCTTTTCTTGGGAAATTGAAGTTGAGAAAACCTTGAAAAAATTGTACTATTAGACCATCATTTTAATTTAATTTTTTCCTTCAAGACTGTAGATGGGCGCCATTTGTAATCACAAAAAGAAGTATTTGTTTTTCATATTCAAGTGTGACAAATTTAAAATTTTTATCCTGACTGGTTCAAAAAATAAGAGGTAGACATAAAAGAGCCGCACTTTATATTTGAAAAAAAAATCAAATATCTATGCCAATAACTTTGACTACAATTTTTTTGTCAAAACATTTAACTTTACTATTTGTGTTTTTTCGATTAAAATCAGTTTGAGCTTTCTTAAAATATGATTTTTTCCATTTTTATACCCATGATACATGGGTTCTTATTTTAGGGACCCTAAAATGTTGAAAAAATTTACTTGCATTTCCTGAAAATTTTTGACAATTTTTTTATGTCAAAACCTTAACTATCGCTGTATCACATTTTTATACCCTTTAAAAAGATTTACGCACACGATACCCAAAATCTAATCTCCGCGAGACATAGACATCCACACAGAAATTATACATTTTTCTAAAAATATTTTCCTTGTTCTAGGGACGTCGAAAAAACCTACAGTTCCCGAAAATTTTTGTTAGTATGATACTTTTCCCTATACAGCCCATATAGTATATAATAATAGAATATATATAGGAAGTGAAAAAGAATACCTTACCTAGTTCATGAACCTGCACCATTTTTCCAAAGGTAATTAAACCAATCAAAGCATTAGGAGGCAATAAACTGAGTGACATTTGTAATGAATCTTTCAAGGCTCCTAATTCTTCTTCATCCATACAACTATCAACAACATAAAGATAAATAGGAGGCATAGTTTGAGCTCTTGTAATAGTGTATTCTATGGTAGAAAACATTGGCATTAACTCAGCTGGCTGATGTTGTTCTGAAATTGCTGCATATTGTGGAGGAAACTAAAAAAAAATCAAGGATTCAAATTGTGAGACTTAAGGAATAATTCTCTTACATTCTTAATTAGTTTATAAGAAAAATGTTTATATGAAACTTGTCTATAAAGACTTTAAAATTATCAAATAGCTGTTTGAAGTAATAATGTCATCTTGTTTCTTTTTTAAATAGTAATAGCAGTATATTTATAAGATAGTGCATATGTGTTTTCTAATCAACAGTGTAAAAGGTAAGGTTAAATAAAAAAAATAGTAGGGACCAACAAAAATATAACATTTTTTACCAGTTTGCAGTTTGTGTCATATTATGACACTATTAGGTGTGATGTTCACTCAAGCAAGTTTTATTTGAACCTTTTTTTCTGTAAAATGTAAGGTTGAGCAAACTTTACTTTACAGAAAATAAATATTTCATGACAGTAATTATATATAACTAGTAATTCGTGTAACTTACAGGATTTCTCTGAAAACAGAAATTGCACACCCACAACTTTGCTCTATAGTCAACCTGGCAAAGTGGATTTAAAATTGCCCTGCAATTGTTCCTTGTACACAAAACAGGATCATACTGTATAGGTGGCAAGTCTGGACGTTCTTTAATTGGCTGATAAAGACAAGCTAAGGGGACAACGAGACGAGTAGCCTCAAGTCTGCTTGAAGGCCACACGTTCCAAGTAATACGAATCCCATCTCGATCTTCATTTTGCTGTATGTATTCTTCATAACTGTTAGCCATGTGCCTGAAAAAAAAAAGTTAAAATATATAGTATTTGGAAAACAAATACCAATTATGCTCAGATGTTCTCCTTAAAAGGAGTAATAACAAACCTTTGACGCACATTCGTGACAAGCGCATATACAAACGATTGCCTCAGTTTGCCATGTCTCGATTGTCTGCATATGACTTTAATCAGAGCATTGCAATAGAGATGTGTATTTTCTAAATGTAAATTATTTTTCACCTAGGTCTAGCAAAATGTATGTCGAAAGCCTAGTCATAAGAATCAAATAGTCATAATTATGGGCCAAATTTGTCCCAAAAAGACTATCAAAATGTAAACGGTTTTCACAAATGCATTCACAACATTCAGCTACCGTCTGAAAATGGCTTTATACCTTTATTGGTTAGACCATTAAAAATTCATGTCTAACAAATGTTTGTTTGTAAAAAGACTAGCCAAAAAAACCTATTCATATTTATTGTCAAAAAGACTTTAAAAAAAGTATTAACAATGTCAAATTATAAAATAATAAAAATAAACTGATTTACTAAAGTAAATTTCTACACAATATTACGCATACACTATATTTAGGAAAAAAACAAAAGGAAGGAAAAAAATACAAACAAAACAGAAAAAAGTCAACTGTTGAGATATTCATTGATCGAGTAGAAAGAATTCTGAACCAGATAGCATTTTAATTTTTTTTTAAAGGTTTTAAAAGATATCTCAGACTTTAAGTTTTGAGGGAGCTTGTTAAAGATGTTGCCACAGAAACAGTGAGGGCTTTTTTTAAATGCTGAGAGTCTGAAGTTAGAAATTGAAATGTCATCCCTTTGCCTTGTTTCGTAGTTGTGAACCTCAGCAATTGAAGTAAAGTTGTCTGAATACTTTTTAACATAACTAGCAGCTTCCATTATTAAGATGCAAGGTAGTGTTAGAATTTGTTTGTTTGTAAAAGTGGGCTTGCAAGTTTCCAGAGGGCCCAGTGAGAATATTTTCCTAATTATTCTCTTTTGGAGGATAAAAATCTGATTTAATTCGGTGGCCTGCCCCCAGCAAAGAATCATATACTTTAAGTGGCTGTACACCAGAGCGTAGTAAACATCAATTAACTGCTTTGTTGATAGGATGTTTTTTAAATTTAATGTTGCAAAGTAGGCAGAATTTAGTTTACTAGCAACATGCTCGATGTGACCCTTCCATGTAAGCTGGCTATCCACATAAAGGCCCAAAAATGCTGCTTGATCTGTCCTGTGTATTTCTACACCATCCATTTCAAGAACAAAGTCAGGCACAATACGTCTCTTATAGAAGGCCATATACTGAGTTTTACTTTTATTGATCAATAATTTATTGCCCAAGCACCAACTTTTAAATCTATCAAGTACTCGATTAGCTAGTAGGACAAGGGTATCAAGCCGCGGATCCGACAAAACGATCGAAGTGTCGTCTGCATATAGAACCACACTTGCACTGTCACCCAAACCAAATCATTCATAAAAAGCAAGAAAAGTAGTGGCGATAATACACTACCTTGTGGAACTCCGTATTTTTGTATTTTAGGGTCAGAAAGAGTAGTACCTATTTTTACTTGAATTTTTCTTTCCTGTAGAAAGGAGTTTAATAGACTATTCAAATCCCCTCGGAACCCAAGTGTCGACAGCTTCGTTAATAAAATGATCTTATCTATGCAATCAAATGCACTTGTCAAATCAAAGAGGAGTGCAATAGTGTAATGATTTTGGTCAATTGAATCATAAATGAATTGGACAAAATCCACCGATGCTGTAAGTGTTGATTTATCTTTTGTGAAACCATGTTGTTGTTTTTTAAGAAGTTTTTTGCTATGTATAAAAGAACGAAAACGTATCGTTAATATCTTTTCGAAAAGTTTGGAGAAAGATGACAGGCCAGTTACTGGTCGATAGTTCTCAATCAGTAGCACATCTACTTTTTTGTGAAATGGGATGATTTCTCCACCATTTTAGTCTGTCGGGAAAAGTGCCTTTATCTATGAACAAGTTAAAGAGGTAACACAACGGATATTTTATAAATTCCCAGTTATTGTCTAGGGCCCTAATAGGGACATCGTTATTGTTGCAGCAGGCTTTTTTGTTTTTTATCGATTTCAAAGCTGCTGACATTTCATCAATATTTATTGGTGACATAAAAATAAACTCTAGATTATCAGAGATGTAAGTCTCAAAGTATTGTGCATTTGATGGCATGGTATTGAGCCTGTTATTTATGTGTGATGAGAAATATTCACAAAAACTATTAGCTATATCATATGGTTCCACCAAAATTATTAATTATTTTCACCTTGGATACTAGATGGTATTCTGTTACCCCTCACTCGCCCCAGATTTGTGTTAATTGTCTGCCACACTGCTTTAGATGTGTTTGCTGAATTTATTATTTTATTTTGAAAAAAAGCATTCTTTGTGGTTTTAATTTTAAACTTAAATGATTTTTTGGTTCTCTTGTAGAGATCGTTAAGTTCTTGAGAATTTGTGTTTTTGCATAGCCAAAAAAGGTTTTTTAAATCCTCACTATCTTTTAATATGTCTGGATTTATCCAAGAGCTAGAGTTTAGTGTCGAGGTGGTTATTTTTGATATAGGACATGTAAGGTCAAGAATATATATTAGGGTGTCATGAAAGTAGTTCCATGCTTTGTTTACATCTTGAATAACATACAATTCAGAGAAGTCATTCCTGGACAGGAAGTGTTTTAAGTTAAACAGGTTTCCGTTACTGAAAAGCCGCTTCAAAATTGGACATTTAGAGGTTATTTGTATAGGTTTATTTTTGATATTTTTTATATCTATCATTTGACCCAAATGGTCTGCAACATTTGGTTCAAAATTTTGTGCTGTAAAGAGATTTGGATTGTTGGTGATTACATAATCTACCGCTGAAGGTGTACAGTCAAAAGTTATACGAGTTGGTTCAAATGGAAGTATTGATTTTAATGAGAAGCTTTCTAGCAAGTCCAACATTTGAATTTTAAAAAGCGAGTCTGTCAAGTAGTTAACATTCCAGTCCCCTAATAAAATAATATCCTCGTATTTTCTGCTAAGATAACTAAGGAATTTATTAAAGAGTTTTATAAAAGTGTTAAAGTCTGATATAGAGTTAAGGGAACATGACCTGTAAATTGTAGCCAGTGCTATTTTCTTATTAAAAACTCTTACCTCAACAGATGAACATTCAAAATAAAATTCTCTTACAAAATTACGAGTACATATAACTTTAAAATCACTAAAATTGTTTTTTATATATATTGCGACTCCACCATGTATGTGTTCAGATCTACAAAAATGCGCTGGAAGTTGATAGTTCTTTATTGGAAACAAAGAAATTTGGTCAGACTTCATCCAATGTTCTGAAGTACAGAGAATGTCTGGGGATTCTCGAGAAGTGAGTAGCTCAACCTCTGCCAGTTTAGATGAGATACATTGTACATTCACATGAACTATACGAAATTTGGTGTTATTGTTGCTATTGATTGTTTGCTCTCCCATTCCTGGGTTTATACTTGACGGAGCGGATATTTCTGTTTGTGTATGAGTTCTGACCAGGTCTGGGACTAGGTGCTCCTCGAAAAAAAGTAAACTTCTTCACCAAAATACCCTTTGGCCAATTTGATGAGTTTAGAATCAGTTGCTCCATAATGGGGTCAGTATCAATTCGGAAACTGGTATAGTCCTCTGATTTGACTTTTTGTTGTTCTATTTTATACTGGTGTGTTTTTCCAAAGGTTTCTTGGAGATACCTCTGGAGGCTGTCCTTCGTTACATCTAATACAAACCTACTAACAAAGATTGATACTTTTGGGTTATTTGGGGCTGCAGATATGATGTTTTCAGCTGGTTTGATTGGGTTGTGAGTTTCGCCTCTGTTCCTGGTAGTGGCACTAGCTAGTTGGTTATTCGTGGGTAATGGCGATGCAGAATCATTTTGACTCCTTGGCATTTCACCATAGGGATTTGTTTGTATTTGGTCAGAAGACAACTTTTTGATTTCTGCTTTTAGAACTATAATTTCGGACTCCAGTAGATCACATTTTGTATTTAGGTTTTCACAGAGTAGTTTTAACTTGGATACCTCGGTCACTCTATCCTGTTCGTTTACTGATATTGTTGTAGAGACAGAACCAGCAGCTACTAATTTGGAGGTCTCCACGTTAAGTTCTTGTACTTCCTTTGTGTTTTTATCAATTCCGTCCAGTTTCTGCAGTATAACAGGTCTATCCTCTTCCAAACTTTGCAAACATTCAGCATTATGCTTACAAAACTTCAAAATTTTGTCACCTTGATTACATTTTTCAAGAACAGCTTGGGTAAGCTCATCAAAACTCTTTTGTAGTTGTTTTGTAAAAGAGTTTTTCAGTTCTTGTAGAGCTTCAATTATTTTACTGTCTTGCGGTTTTGATTGTACACAGTTCTTGCAATAATATGTTATACTAGGTGATCGGTTGCTTACTGTAACTCCTCTGTGCTCGGAAGCACTCAGGTTTGAGCAATCTACGCACAGTGTAGAGTTGCAATTATCGCACTTAGCAAGCGAATATGCATCTGCTTTTGGATTATAAGCCTTACTGCAATTCAAACATGATGCCATGATTAGAATGAGGCTTAATTTATCCTGCTTATTTAGTTAATTTGATGGTATAATTATTAATTTTGTTGTGGAATTGATATTTTAGGTTACGTTACATTATTTTCGAAATTTCACAATCTTATGGAAAAATACAGTATCCTATGCAATTTCCGACGTTTATTTAATGTATTACAAACAATTTTCTTAATTTTTACTTAAAGATGCTTTTGAATTATAAGTTTGCGCGCGCATATATATATATATATATATATATATATATATATATATATATATATATATGTATGTAAAAATATATATAAATATATATATAAATATACATATAAACTACTACACTGTTTTAATAGGGTTTTGAGTAATTAAATTAAATGCAGGTGAATTAAGCAACTGTATCACCCGAAAAGCAAATGAGTTTCTAAACTTAGAAGTGCGATGTTGGTGTAGATTAAATCTAATAACATTTCTTAGGTTTAGATTGTGAGTTTCCTGTCTTGCTACAATATATTTCCATAGATAAATCGGACACTTTGTTTTATAAAGTTTGTACACAAATACACCAAATAGAAGCATCACTCGATATTCATATTTAAGCAAGTTGTTTTGTATATAAGTGGGAGTGATATGAGAAAATTTGTATACACAATAAACATAACGAATGCAAGCGTTTTGGGCCAGTTGAATCTTGTCACGAAATTCCAAGTTTAAATAATTGTAATAGACTATACAACAGTAATCCAATTGTGAAAGAATGAGTGATTCCACTAGTAAGAGTTTTTAACCTTTTTGGGTAGAATAAATTTAAACTGATACAAACTTTTTAATTTAAAGTATACAAAAGATAGTTTTTTATTGATATGATATTCAAAGTTAAGGTTTGCGTCAAATGTGACGCCCAAATTTTTAACACATATTGCAGAGGGTAGAAGATCCTCACCAATATGTAACGAAACAAAGTTGTGCATGTTTACTTTATTTATAATATGATTAGTGCCAATAACCAAATAGTTCCTTTTATTTGCATTAAGCAACATACCATGCCCAATGGACCACTCTAAAATAGATTTCAAATCGCAGTTAATCTGCTGAAAAACTAGACATGCATTTTCCGGTTCAAAACCAGCAACCAATTGTGTATCATCAGCCTAGAGATCGATGGAGCAGAAATGAACCTGCTTGGACAGATCAGAAGTATATAAATTGAATAACAGGGGACCAAGAATGCCTCCCTGAGAAACCCCGTGCTGCAAAGTGACAGGCTTGGATCTGGCTCCATCCAACTCAACTATTTGCACGCGGGAGTATAGGTAACTGGCAAGCCATTGACACACTGGCTCGGAGAAACCACAATAACATGCTTTAGCAACCAGCATAGAGTGATTAATTAAATCGAAGGCCTTACTGTAATCTAGGAGTATAAGACAGGAGGCCATACCTTCATCGATATTAGTACAAGGTCTGTAGTGACCTTGGTGAGTGCGGTAGCAGTGCTGTGGTGCTTCCGGAAGCCTGACTGAACTTCAGGCAGTAGGCCAATACTCAAAATATAGTCATTTATCATATCAGTAACTAGCAATTCTAACATTTTAGCCAGGATTGGCAATAGACTGATGGGCCTTAGTTCAGATATTGACTCTATTTTGGAATTTTTGGGAATGGGTATAATTATAGATGTTTTCCAAATTTCAGGAAACACTCCTTCCTGAAGGCACTGATTGAATAATCTGGCTATAATTGAAACTACATGTTCAAGACCAAAGAGAAGTATGACGTAACTTATTCCATCGACGCGAGAGAGAGACCCTGGAGAACGTCATATTCAGATATGAACCTAAAAGAAAAGTTTCTATTATCTAGACTCTCTAGCCTATTAGTATTATAGAAGTCACGGACCTCAACATCAACCGGAGCAGCCAACCTACTAACATCAGCAAATTGATTACTAATATCTCGTAGATTTTTTAAATGATTAGGAATTTCAGAATTATTTTTTGAATGAATATTCCATGTATTAAGTCGAGACCAAAGCATTTTGGAGTTTCTGTTGGCTCTCTGAAGATCAAATGACATATATGCCTTTTTTTCACTACGTATTGCGAAAGAAAGATAGTTTTTAGTATCTATTAAATGCTTTTTTCTTTAATTGAATGATTTCTTTTATTGTGTTTGTAATGTACGGTTTATACTTCCATTTTAATTTAACAAGAGTTTGAAGTCTACAATCCAAAGTTCCCCGTTGCCAAGCATTATCATCGAAATTGAATCTTTGCATCTCAATGTCGAATTGTTGCTGATTAAAAGAGCGAAAGTCTGTATAGGATATTATTTTTGTGGTCTTTTTGGGTGTTTCAATTGCGATAGTAGAGTAAATAAGTCTGTGATCTGTGAGATTAAGCAAGTCTTTAGTTTCCGAGTTTACCACATTAGCATTACTGTCTACACAAAGAATATCAATATGGGCACATGTGCTTCTCGTTATTCTTGTTGGGTCGGTGATAGTTTGTTTTAAATTAAACATATGTAACAAAGATCTTAACTGATTGCTCTCTACCGTCTTACTTAGGAGAACAACATTCAGGTCACCCAAGAGAAGGGTATAATCAAAAGAAGGCAACACAAAATATGTTTCTAAAACTGTCTGATGAAGGCTTATAAAGCACTCCCATTAAAACTTTTGTTTTTCAAAGACAATTCTATCCAAAGTTGTTCGACTTGACACATTCCATCACTTGCCGCGGAGATAATAATGACTTTACATTTAATACAGTCAGCCATATATACACCAACGCCCCCTCCCTGAGTTATTCTGTAACTACAAAAAAGCTGGTACCCAGAAACATGTAAAAGTGAATCTGGATAATCCGGGGATAACCACGTTTCTGTAATTGCAAAAATATCAAATTTTTCAAACACAAGTAACTCCTTTATATCGGCAAATGATGGAATGAGGGATCTAATATTTGACACCTAGACACAGATGCTATTGGCCCATCAGTTTTTCCTGTGCTGGATCTAAAAAAGATATATTTTGTATGCTATTGGGATCAACAGTATCCCGAATATTAGGTTCCAGATTTGAAAAATTTTGAGACACAACTGTGTCACCACAGACTGGGACCTCAGTTGCATCAGTTTGGCCCACCAAGGGACCATTCGCGTCACCATCCATATCCCCGAAACTCTCAGTGCCACCAAGAACAACCAAGTCTGGTGATGAGCAAAGGGAAGCAAAAGATAAAATCGCATTTTTAATTGAGTTAGAAACCTTAAAACGACCCGTTTTGCTCAAATAAATACGATTTCTCATAAAGTCCCTATCGATTAAGTTACTATTGTACAAGTCTAATAAATCTACGTTATGAATTGTACTACATTTCAATTTATCAATTATTTGCCTAAAACTATGATTGATTCTCAAAATATTATTTAAAATATTATTTGTTGATACGCCATGAAATTTTGTAGGAATGGTGCATATAATTAAATTTGTGAAAGCGATATCAATTGACAACGCTTTAATTATCATAGGATCTAATTCAAAATTGTTAATGCCACCTAAAACTACTACACAGTCAGAAAATGTATAGTCTCTGGCAAAGCCACGTACACTTGAAAAGTCATTAAATGGGGCATTGGGTTTGCACATTACTTCAAGATTGAAATCATCACCAAGGATCGAACGGAGACTTGCATATAGATGTTTACCAACGTAATCTGTTACCAGCAGCACTCTATGTTTCTCCTTATTTGCGCAAACAGTAATATTTAGGGGTTCATGTGTGAGCTTAAATGACCTTTTTTGACTTGAACTGGGAATTGACTGTGTATCTTGTGAGACTTGTTTGGCTTCAAAGAGTTCCAGTTTGGCCTCCTTCAGCTCCTTATCATAAATTTCATTCATGTATATATATATATATATATATATATATATATATATATATATATATATATATATATATATATATATCTGGTATCAGAAGATATTGAAAATGATTTCAATATCATAGGATTTTCACCAGTATTGCTCCTATAACCAACTCTTTTAGAAATAGAAATAGAGAAATGTTAAAGAGACAAACATCTTGGCATTTAAATTTTCAATGGATCCTCTTATATTAAATGATCAAACCATTGAATGTAAACATTTTATTAAATTTTTAGGTATAACACTGGATGACAAATTGAAATTCATGGAGCATGTTTTGCGCTGTGAGTAGTACCTAATGAGCTAAGTTGGCTGCAAGAATGTTCTATTTTTCTGTGGTAGACTCTCAGTTACGTTATGGTGTGGCATTCTGGGGCTTAAGTGCTGAAGATTTGCTGAACTTAGTGTTCGTATTGCAGAAGAGGGCAGTTCGGTTCCTGAACAAGACTCGACCATAAGTCTATTTATTCTAGAAACAGTTTGTCCTGTTTAGAAGAGACGTCATGAATACACGAATGGTGGTGTAGTATCTCAATATGGCACTTGACAACCCAACAATCTTCCACTGCCCATCGCCAGGCCAACCCAAAACTATGAAAGTGTATAACCACCTACCCTTATCTTTTCGAAACATACATGATCTGAAAAAGTTTAGAAAGAAATTAATAATCCAACTTGAACAAAAGGTTGGTTTATTGGAATACTATTCAGATTGTTTATGATATATTCTAGTCATCCGAATGCTTATTTGCATGTTTTAATTTATGTGTATATACATATTTTGATGGTTTTAACTATTTAAAATATTTGTTTGTTAATTTGTAATGTTTCCTTTTTACTAGTTGGACATATATACGCATTGTTTTATAACTGCTAACTTATAGAAGTATCATTTTTGTATTCTTTTTGTTTTACCTTTTAATCTATTAACTATATCTGTTCTGTTGGTTAGGCATTTGTATCTTTGTAAGCGAAATTTAATCTACGTTGGCAAATAGGAATTTTTTATTATTATTTTGTGTAATCTTAAATGATTATTTTTTATATACTACTAACTTACGGCAACAGACCATTTATAGACCTATAATAGTTTTTTTTCAGCTTTCAAGATTATACCTATCTTAGACAATAAAGCATATTTTGACTTTGATTATTCTTAATACAAGAATTTGGTTTTGTACCTTTAAAGTCAACAAAAATAGGCATTTTTCATACAATAATACATATTTGATAACACTGATAATAATGAAAAGATAGCCAGCCAACATTTTGACCTCACGAAGCTTCTGATACTATTGACCACATTTTGATAATGAAACTGGTAAGATATGGCATGAGAGGTTGGTGTGCTAAACTAATATCTTCATATCTATTTCATATCATATTCTGCGGGATGGTCACAGGTGACAGTTTATATCAAGAGAGCCATACCTCAGGGTTCCAAAATATGCCTGCGCATTGTGTCTTGGAACATATGATATTGACAATTTCACTGAATATTTTTGTATTTGGATGAATTGTATATATTTTTTAATTAAAGTTGTGTTTAAAAAATTAATCCAATAGGTATAGCAGTATTGAAAAGTTTGGGAAAAACTATTGTGTTACAGAGTTTGACAGCAAGTGTTCTTATTTATTTTATTTGCTGTATAAATGGACCTTAACTACTATGTATAGTTAATTATTTTATAGAATGACTGAATTTTGGTATTTTACTTAGTGTTTTTTAGGTATATTGGGTTTTTACTCAAAATTTTGTGTAGATTTTGTCTCCTCGGATTGTGGTAGGTTTAGTGTTAGGGTTTTCCATGTTGCCCCCAGTACCATTAATTTATTACAGTGAAATAATGAGGTATGTCGACCTGTATTGGATTCATTTACATCTTTATGTTTTAGACTTTGTACATTTTTTTGGTTTGATATTTTTCCATGCAGCAAAAAAGGAACTGAATCAATCACTGAACTTTTCATAATTATTTCTGGTATTCTGTCCAATTTATCCGAGAGTTTATCAAATAATATAGTATATATTCGAACTTTTTGACGAGGATTCTTAGTCTGAAACTCTTTGTTTTAATCAAACTGGTGACCCATTCAAACCAAAATCTCTCCAGTAAGTAAAATTTACTTTTGATGCCATACACTATGGTTAAATACATACCTTTAGTTTTCGTTTCATGACACAGTTCCATTCTGCTGTGATAGCTTTTACAGAGTTTACAAAATGCCCAAGAGCAATAATAGCCTATTTCTTGTTGATTTAAAATGGAAATTAAGTATAATTATCCTACCTGTTTAATGGCTTTAAAATTTCTGAAAAACAAGTTTTTATTAGAAAAACTAATCTTTTAACCACTTTTTAAATATCCAGACATCCACATCTCAGTCTCCACGTCACTAGACTATCAATGTCGATTGTCAATTCAATAGCCAATAGCCCAGTGTTGCAAATGGTTAGGAACGAAATTATGGCGTTATGCCATTTACCAAAAAACACTAACTAATATTTTATTCAAACAAAAAGTGTGTTTTTTACTTACCTATAATCAGATCAAGTTTACCAGCTTTTTTATCTGTCCAACATACTCTGCTCATGGTTTTTAATCTTTATTATATAGATTATTTATTGAAAAAAAAATGACACAAACTAAGCACTTTTATTTCACTAATTTACTCATATAAGAAAACAAATATAGCAGATAATATATATATATATATATATATATATATATATATATATATATATACAGGGTGGCCCATCGAAAACGTACCGCAAGGCATAACGGCCAGGGTAATTTTTTTTTCAAAAAATCCAAAAACACGTCAATTTTGTTTGTGAGGGGGACATTTTTGCCCTTAAAATGATCGCAAAATTTTCAACCCTCTAAGCGGGGGTGTCATCCCCCAAACTTTTTCAAATGGGAAGAGGGGTCAAGTGGTACCGCAATGAAAAGGGCTTTCTATTCTCTATACATTCCCGCTTTGGTTTTGAAAATCGGTCAAGTCATTTAGAAAATATGAAGGATTGAAATTTAAAATGTTTATTTACATATTATCAGAGTAAATGATAAGGATAAATTCCTTCGACCAATTCGCTATTTTTGTCCTGTTATTTTAGATGTTTACTGCTGATTTTAGTGATTTGACATGCCACAACGATCAGGTGTGGTAGTTGCTAGATAGCTGTTCTGTAACTTGTGCGTTTAAATTTCTCAATATCTTTAAATTTTTTATCAATAATTATGGTGTACTCACTTGCAGAAAAAGTGGAAATAATCGAACTTTATTTTAAAAATAATGAATGTGGCAATCGGGTTGCGCAGATATTTAATGAACGACATCCTGAAAAACACCTTTCCGGCAAAATTGTTCGCGAGTTAGTAGCAAAATTTCGCGAAACTGGATCCCTTATAAATAAAAAGAGGCAGATGGAAAATCCTGTAGTAAATGAAGCTATGGAGGTCTTTGTATTGGGCCAAGTTGCCATGGATAGTACGCTGAGTACAAGAAAATTAGCCAATGAGACCGGCGTGAATCGTACAAGTGTCCAAAGAATATTGAAAAAACACCATTTCCACCCGTATAAAATTCAGTTGGTACAAGAACTCAACGAAGACGATTTTGATCGCCGCTTGCAATTTTGTGAAACTATTAGTGAACGAGTGGCCAATAATAATAATTTTCTATTCAATGTGTGTTTTTCGGGTGAGTGCACTTTCTTTTTGAACGGTGTAGTTAATCGGCATAACTGTCGGTACTGGGCTGAGAACAACCCCAGGGTATTTCACGAGGTGCACACACAACATCCTCAGAAATTGAACGTGTGGGCTGGTATTTTTGGAAATTCTATTGTGGGTCCTTTTTTTCTTCTTGGAACTCTAACAGGTGATATGTACTTAGATTTACTGGAAAATACCATCGACCCAGCCCTAACTGACATCAGCGAAAATAATCCTGGATACGTTGAAGCGGAACTGATATTTCAACAAGACGGTGCACCTCCACATTACTCTCAAAATGTGCGTAATTATTTAAACACTAACTTTCCCGGGCGGTGGATAGGACGAAGGGGTGCCATTGAGTGGCCTCCCCGGTCACCCGACTTGACTCCTTTAGACTTTTTTCTATGGGGACACATAAAAAGTAAAGTGTATAGCACTCCACTTGCCTCATCAGAAGATCTGCGAACACGAATTATTGACGTTTGTCGCGAAGTGACCCCTCAAGTTCTTCAGAATGTTCGAGAACGATTTGAAGCTAATTTGTATTACTGTATGGAGGTCGACGGGCAACATTTTCAGCATTTGCTTCATTAACACGGTAAGTTTTTTTTTATTTAATTCAATTTATGCGTTTTTTGAAAAATGTATTTTTCAAATTTCAATCCTTCATATTTTCTAAATGACTTGACCGATTTTCAAAACCAAAGCGGGAATGTATAGAGAATAGAAAGCCCTTTTCATTGCGGTACCACTTGACCCCTCTTCCCATTTGAAAAAGTTTGGGGGATGACACCCCCGCTTAGAGGGTTGAAAATTTTGCGATCATTTTAAGGGCAAAAGTTGTCCCCCTCACAAACAAAATTGATGTGTTTTTGGATTTTTTGAAAAAAAAATTACCCTGGCCGTTATGCCTTGCGGTACGTTTTCGATGGGCCACCCTGTATATATATATATATATATATATATATATATATATATATATATATCAATAAACATAAATTTAAAAAAAAAACACCAAGATGGCTTTGAGGGTTGATTTGTTAAACAAGTTTTTTTATCCGGTTTTATAACAAAAAAATCACTAAAAACGCGCTCGCTCCACGCTGCCATTTGAAAATGAAAAAACTAAAAGTAATGATAAGGTCTTGTTTAAATTTGGAAATATCGAAAAATTAGCTTCATTTTTTTATTGAAAAATGTTTGACCAATACCGCTCACGGTTATCCGAATTTAACTGAAGTTCATCAAAATTTAAAAGAGCATGCCTTCTCCATTCATTGTCCAGTGCCTGGATATCAACATGCTCTTTTAAAAGAGGAAATCTGTCCAAAAGATGCTTTAGACTCTATCTCAAAACTTTGAGCTGTTTTTCTATAATTTTAAAATAGGGTCATTAAAATCAAATCTGTTTTTATTAGTTGTAACCAGTTCAATATAAAATGATAGTACTGAAAAACTTTTCAAAATCATTTTTCTCAATATTCGGATTTTTTTTTTCAGTTCTTGAAAACTTGCTATGGCTGAAACACCTAGGTAAATATCATCTAAAGCAACAAAATTTGAAGGGTTTTCATGATTTAGGATATCTTGCTAGACAAGAAAGAAAATCAAATAAAACCGAACTGAAATTCACCATCTCAAAGTTAGGGGATTCCCCGCCGACCCAGATTCATACACAAAATACAGTCGACGGGAATCCTGGAGGACAGTGCTGTGCTCAGAGCAACTTCAGTGGCGTGATAATTTCGATTTCCTAAGAAAATATGAAAAAATATTTTTAAATACGATTATGCGAAATTATGCGATTTTATTTGGAGTGCGAAAATTATGCTCTTGGGCATCAAATAATGGGCAAATCGCACAATTATTTATGCGCCAATACCCATATTCCTTTCTAGACTAGGAAAATCTTTGAATAAATATACAACAGGAAAGAGCCCCATGCATTATTTTAAATTAGCAGGTTTATGACGGAACTACGTCATTTTTGCGACCTTATTTTTGTGATGTTTACGTTTTGGCTTGTTGACATGGGTTGTCAAATCGTCGTCTTTGAAAATTTAAGTTTAAGTTTTAGTAGTTTATAAATAATACGCACATCGAATTAATTGATTAAAAAGTTGTGTTGTGTATTATGAAATGTAAGCAACACATTTTTGGTAGTTAGCATTATTCTGAATACAAGAAGTGGTTAGTTGTGTGGCGTGTGGTCGTACCCGTAAAAGTACAAGGAAGAAAAGAATTTCGTCTCAAGGCTAAGTGCATTTGTATTTTCGTAAGTAAAGAAATTAACTATACACTTTTAAATCCGGTTTAAAGGCAAAAATAATTGTTATTATAATGAAAATCATAATTCTTAAAGTGTCAAACAGTTACGTTAGGAACCAAGTGGTATATTAAACACAGTAGCGCAACACTTTATGTAATATTTTGTTAGGTCAAAACATTTAAATTACCTTAAGTATGATTTAAAACGGAAGAAAAAAATTGGAGTTTCTAGGAACAATTTTATAGGACAAAATAAGTTTTAATATCTAACATTATATTCTCTTTTTTTGGGTCTGATACTGAATCAGTTTGATTATATTTCTCAACAAATGTTATTTGTTTAACAGGCAGTAAAGGCAAACAAAAAAAATATTAATCTTTTTTTGGAGGTTTTAATTCATTTTTTAGGATAAATAGAATATACTTATACCTATAGGTACATATGTTCTTTTTAATTTCTATAAATACTTAAGATATTTTGTTTTTTGCAAAAATATAGTATTTTTCTTGTATTTATTAATTTATTTATTTATTGCAGATAATCAAAAACTAACCCTAAGTAGTCCAAATATTTGTGCTTTCATAGTGTAATTATATATCTAACTCAAAATTAATTTAAATCAAAACTAACCTAACCTTATATAGTTGGATTAGATATCCCAAACATTTTCCATCTATTTTTTTTTTATTGAATTTGTCTATTTTTATACAGGGTGTTTTAAATTCAGCGGCAAACATTCACATTTTCAAAGCCGCTAAAGTCCGTTTTTTTAAATGGGACACCTTATAACTTTATGCACTATCAAATGTAGAATTTCATTTTCTATCGAACTGTATTAAGGTTCCCTATACATATTCGTAACCATTTTCGAAATAATTGGGTTTTATAAAAATATCGTATGTATTTGCTTAAATGTTTACATCTTCCAATGGTGAGCCATGGAAAAACAATTGAGATCCAATATCCAATATGACAGATGATTAGTATGCGTTATTTATCGAAAGCTGTCAGTGATAAACTAAATCTTCTAAATCGAAATGGAGGAATACCCAAGCGCTGATATTCTCAATCTATTTTATATTCATGGAGAATGTTATAAAATTTTGGAGAGAACGTGTCGTGTGTTTAATGAACGCCACCCTGATTTGCCGCCAATGAACAAATCAAAATCAAGAGGATTGAAACGAACTTTTTGCGTTTTGGCAAAGTTAAAGTTACAAAAAATGTTCAGAAACCAGTGACAAATGCCGAGGATAACGTATAAACACATTAGCTTATTTCCACGCAAACCCGCAAAGTTCAATACCGTCTGCAGAAAACGATTTGGGAATTTCTTCTTCATCTGTCCAAAGAATCTTGAGCGAACATCATATGCACCCTTATTCCTTCCAAAACGTGCAAGCCTTGAGACCTGGTGATGACGTCCGACGAGTAGAATTTTGCGAATTCATGTTTTTGAAAATTCAAGAGGACCCTCAATTCCTTTCAAAAATATTTTGGACCGAAAGCGAAATTTTCTAGAGAAGGAATAACAAACAGAAGAAACGAACATTTCTGGGCAGCAGAAAATCCGCGCGCTTTACGCGAAACGCTTTCTCAAGAGAGGTTTAGCTTCAATGTTTTCGGTATAGTATTAAATGATCAGGTGCGGTACTGTATTTATGAATACAATTTAAACAGTGATAAGTATTTGGAAATTCTACGAGGGACGGTTTCTGAATTTATAGAAGAAATTCCTATTGGTGCTGATTTAACACCCCTAGACTTTTATTTATGAGGATTTATCAAAGGTAAAGTCTATGCTTCCCCAGTAAACAACCAACAAGATTTACTGGACAGGATACGAACAGCTTTTGCCGAATTAGAAAACGGACAAATTCAACGGGCCACAGCAACTGTACAAAGAAGAATTGAAATGTGTCTTCAAATGAACGGACAGCATATAGAACATTTGTTATAATTCAATTTTATTATTTTCATTTATTTATTGTTGATTGTTAGATTGCTATAATTTTTAAGTTCACTAAAACAAGTTTAGAACAGTCTCGAACTTAGTAGATATGGTTAAAAATAATGTAAACAATTTATTACATTTTTTGTAACTTTAACTTTTCCGAAATGAAAAAATTTCGTTTCAATCCTCTTCCATTTTCTCTTGTTCATTGGCGATAAATGAGGATGTTTTTCATTAAAAACATGGCACGTTCTCTCCAATATTTTGTAACATTCTCCGCGAATATAAAATAAATTGGGAATATCAGCTTTTGGGTGTTATTTTATTTTAATTTAAAAGTTTCAAATCAGCTGTCATGTTGAATAGAAAAGCACAACAATTGTTTTTCCATGGCTTACTACGGGAAGGTGTAAGCATTTAGCAAATACATATGATAGTTTAATAAAAACCCGATTATTTCGAAAATGGTTACGAATAGGTATAGGGAACTTTAATACAGTTCGATAGAAAATTAAATTCTACATTTGATGGTACAGAAAGTTATAGGGTGTCCCATTTAAAAAAACGGACTTTAGCGGCTTTGAAAATGTGAATGTTTGCCGTTGAATTTAGGACACCCTGTATAAAAATAGACAAATTCAATAGAAAAAAATAGAAACCTAAGATTATTTACCGATCGTCTGCAAAATATGAAGAATATATCTTCAAAACTTACAAAAATATGAGATTTTAAAATTTGGTACCCCGAAGGCTCATTTTTGGTTCAAGGTCAAGTATCTTAAGAACGCTTGAACCTAGGTATAGGTCATGCTACATAACATAGCATTAAAATTCTCCGTAGAATCCAAAAATATCATAAAATATAGGGTGTTCTATTTAAAATAAGCAAGTTGATACCAACTTCCGGTTAAACCGGAAGTGACAGGAAGTTGAAAATATTTCAAAAAAGAAGTACCCCTTGACTTTACCTTAATCCCAAAATTTGAAATTTTTATCTAAATGGCATCATCAAAAACTTTTAATGAACGGGTTGCGTGAATAATATATATATATATATATATATATATATATATATATATATATATATATATATATATATATATATATATATATATATATGTATAGTATTTATTGTTTAAATATTTGCTGTCATTAAATGAACATATTTTAGTTCATGCTTAGTCTAAGTTATATGGCAATTTAGACCATGATAGTTAAATTCATTTTAGCAAACATATAAAAATTTAGAAAAAACTACTGAAATCCAGGATACCCTATATCCTGTGTAATCTTACGGAAAATATAATAATTAAAAAAATCAATGTGATGTGTTTATTCCTATATTAATAAAAGCCGATATAAACAGCATATCTCTTATAGTGTCCAAAATAAAAGTATTTATCATCTTATTCTCTTCAAACGGTGCAAAAAAAAATAGAATGGAAGATTTTACGGCTTTGATCAATGAATAGAATGGAACGCTAAAGAAGTATAGGTAGTGTTAGGTTAGTTCTGGTTAAGTTAGTTTTCGCTTACAGAATCCAAATTTTTATTGTTAGTATTTTTAGGATATCTTAAACGATGTAAGGTTAGATTAATTTTGAGTTAGGCTTAAAAAAATATATAATTATACTAAGAATAGCTCATCGAAGTACAAATATTTGAGCTGCTTAGGGTTAGTTTTTGGTAACCTGCAGTAAATAAATAAATTAATAAATACAAGAAAAATACTATATTTCTGCAGAAAACAAAATGTTAAAAGTGATTATAGAAATTAAAAAAAAAATTATGTACCTATAGGTATTGGAATATTCTATTTTTACTATAAAAAGTCTAAAAATGAATTGAAATCAAAAAAGGATTTTATATTTTTTTGTTCGCCTTTGCTGTCTGTTAAACAAATAACATTTGTTGAGAAATATAATCAAACTGTTTCCCTTTCAGCACAGTGTCAGATCCAAAAAAAGAAGAATATAATGTTAGATATTAAAAATAATTTTGCCCCATAAAATTGTTCCTGGAAACCCATAATACTTTCGTTTTAAAACCTAGTTAAGTTAATTTAAATGTTTTGGCCTAACAAAATATTCCATGAAGTGTTATGCTACTGTTTTTTTTATATACCACTTGGTTCCTAACCTAACTTTAAGAATTATCATTTTAATTATAACAATTATTTTTGCTTTTAAATCGGATTTAAAGGTGTCTGGTTAATTTCTTACTTACGAAAATACAAATGCACTATGTGTAGAACAAAATTCCTTTCTGTCTTGTACTTACACGGATTTAAATTGGCAAACCATACATATACATATATATATATATATATATATATATATATATATATATATATATATATATATATATATATATATATATATATATATATATATATGTTAACTATTTTCTTGGGCATAGGTTAACTCATTGAGAAATCAATCAATCGACGTTTCGCTCACGTTCGTAAAACTGGCGTGTTTCCAAGAAAATAAATATCTTGGGAAAGCTCAATATAATAAGCGAAACGTCGATTGAATTATAGTTTTATTTCTCAATGAGTTAACCTATGCCCAAGAAAATAATTAACAAAATATTTATATATGGTTAAAGAAAAAAACGAAATATATATATATATACATATATTGCTTTTTCTACAAAAAAATAGTTTTAGTTATTTACAGAAAAATTTAATTTTTTTTTTAAATAACCATTCTGCTTATTTAAAAAAAAATCATTCAATTTTATTTATTACATTCAAGTAAAGTAATAAAAAGAGAGCAGAAATATAAAATGACAGTCTAAAGGAAACAAATAAAAAAAGTCCAAGCATTTTACAGCTTATGAAAGCATAATATAACTTTCAAATGATTTGCAAGTTAAATTTTTAGTTGCAGGTATTTCTTAGTAGCAAGCTTTAGATCAAATTAATGTAATTACTGGGCACATGTCGAGACAGTTCTTCATCCAGAATGCATTCCCGCTATGTTAATTTATTTTGCCCAGGCGGCAAAATTGCCACATTTCTTTATAACTTTGATAAGTGGTTCTTTCAAATCCAGTGTTAATTTTAAAGGATCAGTAACAACAAACGTTGAACTTAAACCCCTGAATAAATATAAGGGTATTTGTACGAAAAGTTTATTATATAAAAAGTAAAATTTAATATCTAAAGTGAGCTATTGAAGACATGAATTTTAATGTTTCACCAATTATCACACTAATTGGCTTGTTTAATTTAGTTATTACCTTAATTACAATTCTCTTTCAAAAGTTTTCGAATTACTTTCTAAATTTCAGAGTAAAAATCAAAGCGGATACACCACTGAAAACCGGAAATAAGATGTTGTCATTTTGACGGGCCGTTGTTTTGATTCTCGGGACCTTCCCGGTCTCCTCAAGGTGACGGCTAGGCTCTTTCCTGTACATTTATTTATTCAAAGAGGAAAATATTCCGTCTAAGTTCCTTTCGATGTCAGTTCTGGTTGCCAAATAACTGACAGATTTTTTGAAAGTGGTTAAAGATTAATGACGTCAGAAGGATATCATTAACAGTTTGGCGGAGGTCCTGCCCTGTACTCTGTATTCAAATATGCAACCGAACGCTACTAACCCCACAACCCATAATAAAAGGATACAAGTATCTATCAGGTTTTCAAACGATATTCCATTGTTATTAATACCTATTCCGTTATAACCGTTACAGTTAAACACTTTTATCTTCAGCCATAAAAGGAAAGTAAGTTTAATGTATTCTCCACCTCCATCAGCTGATTTTTGTTTATACCTCTAGAGAAAACCATCTACACGAGCTGGTTATAAATAGCACACACCAAAAAAAAAAGACGTCTTCAATTTATATGTGAATACGATTGGTTTTGGTTAACCTTATACTTAACCGAACTCGAAATGAATATGACTAGTAGTTTCAGCCAATGAACTGTACGTACCAACGTAACTCGAATGGCCCGTAAATTTACAAATCGGTTGAAAACTTAGGCAGAGGCAACAGAGATAGAAACAGCGATAGTGTGGTATAACTGTCCTCGTTCCACTCATAAGAACAAACCGCGATTGTGATGATAATTTTGTTTCGGGTAAAAATGTTGTGTGTTTTGACCTACCTTTCGCCAGTATATCCACGTAAATTGGAAGTATATCATTTATTTCTTGTATGTGTTAAATCGTCATGTGTGCTTTGGAAACAGTGCTTATTTATTTTCGTCAAAAACTTTATTATTTGTGTACAAATACATCTCTTAGAAATTGTGGTTAATTGTGTAGGTTATGATTGTGTCATGAGGTCATGAGGTTCATCTGGTTCGAAAAATTAAATGTAGAATGAATCATCATTCAAAATTTATAAATTTAAAACTTCATGGTAATGCTGCCACCGTGAGACAGAAAGTGAGTAAATTAATTTTATTTAAAAATTGTTGGAATAGTTTAATTTGTAATTTAGTTTGTTACCTAGTAATAAAGAACGTATTTAAAAAAAAACGGTTTTATTTATTTCTTATATGTATTACGCAGGGTGTCCCCGATTCAATGTGACAGCGAATAATACAAGAGTTACAAAACAATTTTGTATATAAAAAATGTACCGTATATCAATGGTCATTATTCGAAAGTATTTTGAAATATACAGGGTATTCCAGAATTTTATGACAAACCAAACATGACGTTTGAAATTTGACACTTTCACAATTTTGAGAGCCTGTAAAAACTAAACAATATAACTTAGAACACACCTATTTGCACTCTAATGTCTTAGTTTTTTATTATGGTTTAACCAGAAATTGATGCTATTATAGTCCAATAATATTTTATAAAGCATATAGAATACATACTTTGTAAAATATTATTGGAAATCTTTGTAGAATCCAAAAATATAAAAATATGCAGGGTTTTCTATAAAAAAAACATGTTTTCCCACGGATTTCTGGAACAACCTGTATATTTTAAATTTCGAACAATAACCATTGCTATTGTATATTGTATATATATATATATATATATATATATATATATATATATATATATATAAAGCTTTTTTGTAATTCTCATAATAACGAAGATATTCACTGTCACGTTGTATCGGGGACACCCTGTATAGGTAATGTCACATATTTCAACAAGTAATGCAAAAATGAAAATTTTAATAAGTGACAGGTTTTACATAATATACTAGTTTCTTTTTTCAAGTCCGAAAATATTTTGTTTCCATTTTTTATTTTAACTACGCTGAATAATAAATAGAAAAAAAAATTGTTTACGTAAAATAGCATATCTAGTATACCTATGATTTTATTAATATACTTGAGCTAGCATAAAGTAAGAAATAATAAACAAAAATAGTAAAAACCTTCCAGCGCGATTCGTTTCACCATTTTAATTTTCGATAAAACAATTACTAAAGTTAAAATTTTTTTAACATTTTGTAAAAAAGTGCAACCAATTCCTTATCTAGTACAGAAAACATGGTCATTATTTCTCCCTTTTAAAGGCAAAATAAACTCTAAAAACATGTATGTGTCTAGTCATATAATACAATAAGCTAGAGAGAGACGGAGATACCACAAAACTGCGGGTGCCTAAAAATGGATTGGCCTCAGTTTTCGAACATTAAGGGTCCCTTCCAGTTAAGTTAGTATACAGTTAATTGTTTTCAGTACTCTATCAGGGACGGCTTTTGATGACAGTGCAGCGAGTGGTAAAATAACACACTACGTTCTAGAGTAGTTAAGTCGCGATTTTTCAATCGCAGTTGCTCTTACGAACGTGATTTTTTGGTCACTCTGATTTTAACCTGCGATTGCGATTTCAGTGTGTTGAGTGGAACGATGTAAAAAACAGTTTTCAAATTTTAACGCAAAATATTCTCAGACAGAACTAAATATAATGTTTTTTACCGAAAATGTATAATAATATAGGTTATATTATTTATTTATAAAATTGAAACATAAAAAACTCTTTACTAATGAATGAATAATTATATGTAAGTATATGATGCTTCGTTTGCTAACTGTTCTTTTCATTGATCTGTACCTTAAGTGGTTTGCATTATATTACATAATAAAATAAAATATGAGATAATATGACGAGTAAACAAAGTAAACGAATCCGCAAGTTACTTTTAAACTATGTTTATATATACGCATTTCATTTGAAGCCAAAATAAATCGAATCTAAAATCGCTGTTCATTTCCTCCTGCATGCTATGCTTTGAATATAGCACACAAGAAAGAACTACAAACATGAGATTACAAGCGAAACGCCAATCGCAATCGAATCGCGACCACCGACTAATTTTCCGAGTCACTTAGAGGTGCGAGTGCAAGTCGACTAGGAAGAACGAAATCGCTTCAATCGCGTTTAAGCCACATCGCAGTTTATTTCTAAAATAGTCACAAGTCGTGATTGCTACTTTTCAATCACAGTGGTTATGTCCCAGGTAGAGATTTTTTGCTCATCTCTACTACGTTCTGTCCTCATTTGGCTTCCTATTTCCTATTGATTCGTGGTTTATTTGGCAGGGTATAAAGTTTTCAGCATTGGCTTCCACAAGAGTCTGGGGAGTTTAAAAAAGAGTGTGGATGTTTATAAGTAGAAGCTCCAAAATAGGTCGGTCATATCTTGTAGTCAGGCCGCTCGCTAAAACTCGTTTTAGCTTTATTCAGAAATGTAACTTTAATGATGGTTTTATCGACGAACGTGATGGGTAATAGAATTAATTAAAAAATGTGTAATTAATATTTATGTACATAGCTGAAATAATTCTTTTAGTTATGTAATTAAGGTTGAAGACTCTTATAATTTAATAAATAGTAGTGTAATTGGCTTTATCCCTCTAAAGCTAATGGTAGTGTAAAGCCCTAATCACAGAAAACCCAACCCAGCCCTAATAATTAGGTTAGCCATAGATGCAGACCGATAGTGATAGTGAAACGGAACTGAATATAGAGTAAGTAAAAATAAAAACTAAGATGCATTTTATCATTTTATTAAAATAAATATATAGTTGTTAAGTTATATTAATAATTATTAATAATATCAGAAGTAAATATATTATAATATTAATTTTTTTTTAACTCCTTTTCTTTTTCGTTAAAAATTCTCTATTCTCTAAAATCCATACCTGCGCACTTTTAAGAGTGTATTAAAGAATTCGTGCCTACACAATAAGGGTTTATTAGGTAGCTAATTTATGGAAGGGTTTTACAGCTAAGGGTACCAAGTAAATTTTATTGCAGTTCAGAAATCAAGGAATAATTCTGTAACAGATTATATCTATTTTTGTGCCGATACCTTCAATTGCGTGTGAAATACAATAAAACAGCAAATAAATAATAATAAATTATTAGTTGGATTTTCTTACATTTTATTAGGTTTTTGTATGCACTAGAAAGTAAAAAGAATACATAGTATGTTGAATATAGATTTTTGTTTTGAAAGCTTCTTCGATTAAATTATAATTGTCCTCCTCCCCAGGTTGATTAAAAATAAAGCAAAAATTAAAATTTATTTTTCCTACAACAGTTTTTGCGTTTTATTTATTAAAATTATTAGCTAAAATCATATAAGTTTAAAAACCAATATCCACCAGATGGCATCGCGTAAATATCATGACCCTGGTTATGTATAATTAGATTGTATCAAATTATCATTATACTAAATAATACACTTTAACACTTAAAATTTTAATAATAGGTTTTGCGGAAATATTTTAAATTAAATATACATTTAAAATATGAATTTCAAGAATGTATATGAAATTTTGCTTATATTGCGAACTTGTTACAAGAAAAAATTTTTCGTGGACAAAAACTAAGACGTATTTAGCTTATTTTTGAGACTCTTGATTTATTGCCATGTTTCAGTAAAAAACCGACCATCGCGCTAGAGGCGGCCGAAGATGGTATCGTCCAGGATAAAAATATCACAATTTTTTTTCATATTTTTTGTAAAATAACATAATCGTATAAAATATATTATATGTAAGTCAAGCATTAGGATATTTTTTCACTCCTGTGTTTTGGCGGCCAAATGAATGCTTATCAACCAAGGTAGGAAAAAAGACCTGAGCCTGAGCTAAATGTAACAAACACTGAGTAAACAATTCCCTAATCCGGCTGTTCGCACATAGTAGGCCTAACCACTAGCTATCGGGAGCATATCCTTATTTATTTTAAAAGAAAGAAAATACTTTTAGTATCACTAAGGGTAATCAAGAGAAGAGAGATTCGTAGGATTTTACTGGAATTTCTCAAGATGCTTTGTAATTAGAAGCAACCAGTTAAACAGCACAAGCGTGTTTTTACGGCAGAAAAGAAAAAGTTAAAATATTTGATTTTTAAAGAGCAAGTGAATTTCCTGGTTAATAACGATGAGTGTGAAGTGTGACTGCTGATAGAAATAAAGTAAGTATTAATTAATTAAAATTAAATTAGTATAAGCAATAAATAGGAAGTAGCTATATGAAATAGGGCCAGAATTATAGTAGATCTTAAAAATGGAGATTACGAGCTGCCAGTAAAAAAAATACCTAATCCCAAACCGTTATGAGTACATACTATGTATGTAACTTTCGGACGTCACGTGTGTTCCATGTATGTATCCCAAGTACTTTCTTATGACGTATAAGGAGTGTTGTCAACTATTGGGACTATGGTTCCGCTAGATGTAACCTTGAAAAACCGTTAGAAACCGGTAACATTTTTTTCCCAAAACACGAAAAGTCTATTGAGAAACTTAACCGTATCTTATCAGAAGAAACGAAAGCAAACAACAATTTAGGCTTAAACGACAAATCTACGAAAGTCGGGACGTTTGCAGGGCAACCTTAAAAGATGTAGGTACCTATAACAGGCATACACTGTTAAATATTTACTTGCGTGCTGGCCAAGAAAAATGCCATGCATTTTAGCAAAAAAATAAATAGATAAAATAAATAATTGTAAATATAGAGAAGAGAAATAAATGCCTAACGATATAAAGAGCGAGAAACAGAAAGAGCTAATCGAAGCGTAAATATTACACCGGCCCATATACTCGAATACTTTGGGCAGTGTTGTCCACTAGTTTTGGTTGCATTGCATTTAGGTGCAAACTTCGGTTTGCATGAAAATGCACAAATAAAAGCTAAACATTTCCTCATATAGTTAAAAACGCCAGAAATTCCGCCAGGCCCTAAATCATAAAAAACCCACAGTCATGTAGTAAAAACCGTCAGATTTAGAGACACTGCGTACAAGGGAACTACATTTTCCAACAATTTTTAAGTATATAAAATAAAATGAAACCTTTTCGAAACTGAAAAAAAAGGAGAAAAAAACAGTTCTTTACAACGTGTTACGGCCGTTCTCTGTGGTTTTTGACACTTATGTTGAATTTTTAGTCTACAAACAGGGGGATTTGAAAGTAAACGAACAATATCTGTGCTTTATTGTACAGAGGGTGTTAAATATTGATGTCATTTTTTTATTGTGGATTGCATATAGGGGGATTTGAAAGTAAATGTTTTTTTGGGTCTTATACATGGCCAGTAAATTGATATCATTTTTTTTTGTCTTTAATAAAAAACGTTTTTTTCCAACTAAAAAAAATGACACGGCAAAGAATTTTCACTTTACATCGTGCATCACAGGCACACAATTTTTGTTGAAAGTGGGAGTTAAGAGAGTAGTTTTGTATGGTCATCAGGGCGGAAAGCTCAAACTGGTTCGAAGTTAAGAACTTTTGATTTCTGTCACTAAAATCTATCAGCAGAGATTTGAATTATATTCTTATCATTAAAATAGAGCATTTCGAGTATCCAAATAAACCAAATAAAAATAATGCTGAGAGCGAGATACGTCCTGTTGGGTCTAATCCAAAATATGTTTTTGGACGACGCAAAGATACATAACTTAATGTGCCTATATAGTACGTACATTTGTCGCCCGGGACGTGCGGACGTAAAATGCTCATAAAATGTACATCCCTGGTGCGACTCATGCTGTTTGGGCCAAATCGGCATTTTTTTATACTAGCCCTAATACTAAAATTATTTTTAAGAAATGAACGACACAACAAGTAAGAACAAAAGTTTAAATATTAGTGGAATTTTCCGACAAACAAATGATTTCACGGCTTTATTGCAGCCTTATCGTACTGAGAGTGCGCCATTTTGTTTCATGATTTTAAATTGAAACCCATAGTATCAGTCTTTACATACTCCGTTGGTCCGCAAGTATTTCCCAGATATTAAGTTTCTAAATGGTTTTGGTTAACGTTACGTTATGTTACGTTACGTTATGTTACGTTACGTTATTGTTACGTTATAATGGTGTATTATTTCGGGTTAGAATCCAGTAAAAAAAACAAAAGCCTTTTTTATTTCCTCTTCGACGTTTCACAACTTTATTGTTGCATCCTTAGGACATATTGCGATTTTATATCCTGCATGAAACCCATATATACTCAATCTTTACCTACTCGGTTGGTCCGCGGTTATTTCCTAATCGCAAATAATACACCACTTTAACACAACAACAAGAAGATCGTTAACGAAAACCATTTAGAAACTTAATATCTGGGAAATATCTGCGAACCAACGAAGTAGGTAAAGAATAATAATACAGGTTTCATGCAGAATATAAAATATATGTATCCTGAGGATGCAATAAAGTTGCGAATCGACAATTTAAAAAAAAGCTTTTGTTTTTTTACTGGATTCTAATCACAAATAATATACCACTCTAACATAAAAACAAGAGGATCGTTAACGAAATCCATTTTAGAAACTTAACATTTATGAAATATCTGCGGAGCAACGTAGTAGGTGAGAGCTGATAATATGGCTAGGAAAAAACTGATAATATGGGTTTCATGCGGGATATAGTATCTATATGTCTGTCCTGAGGATGCAATAATAAAGTTACAAAACGTCGATTATTTAAAAATTGCCTTTTGTTTTTTTTACTAGATCCTAACTCCGAATAATAAATTAATTAATAAAATAAAAAAGAGGATTGTTAACAAAAACTATTTAGAAACTTAATATCCAGGAAATATATGCGGATCAACGGATTAGGTAAAGACTGATAATATGGGTTTCATGCAGGATATAAGATTTATATATGTTCCAGAGGATGCCACAATAAAGTTGCGAAACGTCGAGATTTTAAAAAAGACTTTTTTTTTACTGGATCTTAACCCCAAATAATACAATATTTTTTTAATATTGTTCCGCTATATGGGATTTTTACCAAAATATTACCAGGCCATCCTCATATGACCCTTAATTTTTGGTCAAAATTTGAAGACAATTGGGTAAGTGGTATTTAAGCTATGTCGCGAACTGACAAACAGACAGACAGGCCGACAGACGGACCCACGGAATTGATAAAATATATTTTTTTGGCATCAAGAGACGCTAAAACGTAAAGATGTGTAAAATCTGAGAGAGTGATTTTTCACGAGTACAAAATGTTATTTGTTCCACTATCTTGAATTAGTAACATTATGGTACACAATTTGAAATCAATCCATTAAGTAGTTTTTTCACGAATTTTTAAACATTTTATTAAATCGCCATTTTGGTCCGCCATCTTGGATACGTACCAAAATTTTACCAGTCGATTCTAACATAATACTTGCTGTTTATACAAAATTTGAAATAAATTATGTAAGTGGTTTTTTCATAATAATTTTTTTAACATTTCACTAGACCGTTGTTTTGCTATTTTGGATTTTTACTAAAATATTACCAGGTCATCCCCATATGACCCTTGATTTTTGATAGAACTTTGAAGTCAATCGGATAAGTTGCCTTTAAACTATACCGCGAACCGACAGACAGACCAACACATGAACCGACACAATTGATATATATTGAAAATATATTTTTTGGCATCTAAGGACGTTAAAACGTAAAGATGTGTAACACCTGAAAGGGTGATTTTATTTGGCCGCCATTTTGTTCGGCCATCTTGAATTAGTACCACAAGTTTAATAGTTGATCCCTATATCACAATTAGTTATGGCACACAATTTCAAATCAAACCATTAAGCAGTTTTTCAGGCTGAATTTTTAAATATTTTATTAAGTCGCCATTTTGTTCGGCCATCTTGGATTCGTACCATGTTGTTACCAGTTGATTCCAACATAATACTTGATGGTTTTGCAAAATTTGAGATAAATTGGATAATCAGTTTTTTAGTAATATTTTTTTTAACATTTCACTAGACCGCCATTTTATTTCGCCATATTGGATTTTTACCAAAATGTTGCCAAGTCATCCCCCTATGACCCATCGGGTAAGTAGTTTTTTAGCTAGGTCGCGAACAGACAGACAGAGATCGACGGAATTGAGAAAACATATTTTTCCTTATTTCGATTACAATACTTTGTTCATAAAAATGTATATGTTCAGTAAGGCAAATCAGGCTAGAAATAATAAATATTTCAAAAATGTTGCAGCTAGCAACATGGATTTAGCAGAATATGTCCAAGCATTGAAACATTCAATAACATATTTAATTTCGAAAAGAAATCATCAAAGCTTTATCACATTTATTAATCAATTGTCTACTTTAGTTCAAAGAAATCGTCCATTTTCTCCAAGAGACCTGTTTATAAGAATTAAAACAAGAAAACACTAGTCTAGGTCTCAATCAATCAATCAGGTAACTTTTCCTAAAAAGGCAATATTTAAAAAACTTTACACGTGTTTCGATATTTCGGTCACCATCAGATCTTAAAACTAAACAGCCACTGTATGTTAAACTTAAAAATAAAATATAACTAACTATACATTTTAGAATGTTAGTCACTCTCTCATGTTTAGTTAGTTATATTTTATATATTATTAATAAACTGGAGAACTGTTAGATTTTGCGGGATATAGTGTGAGGAAGCAACGAACATGTTATAAGTTTTAACACAAAAATGTAAAAGCTCTATTTCTAATGTTCGCGTAAACAACCGTAGGAGGATGATGGCAACCCCCTCGGAAATTAAAATAAATAAATTACTGCAGTTAGGGAACCAGACATATGCAACTTAGTGTACTTCATAAGAAAAAGAAAACCTAGGTGTTAAGCAGAGACAGAGTGCACTCTGATACAAAGAACCCGAGCAGTGTAACCTGTGCAACAGACGGAAATTTAAGAGCCGTATTCCGCTTACATATAAATACAATACCACATAGTTAGAAAAGTAAGGTACCACACGACGTAAGAAACTATATAACATAATATAGCTTTTACTTTTTTGACAACCTAAAGCACAATCGAAATATGATGGAGGTCTCAAATTGCAATGATTTTAATTTCGCCCTATATCTGAGAAAGAAAAAGGGCCATGAAACGTTTGTTTATGGTGTCATTCATATATAATACTAATTACATTTAGGTATACTATATTAATTTTTCGTTTTATACTTTTTCGTCTACTCCCAGGCGTAACTTTCGGTTAGAATATGTACGTGACATATTAATAGCAAAGTCGATAATAAAAATCGGTAAATTTCCTCCGCCATTTTGTTTGCCCTCTTGGACTTGTACCAAAATGTTAATAGTTCATTTCTATGTAATATTTGATTTTTGTGCAAAATTTGAGGTAAATTATATAAGTAGTTTTTAATAATATTTTTTTAACATTTTGTTAGACCATATTGGCTTTTTATCAAAATTTGAAGTTAATCGGGTGAGTTAGTTTTTAGCTATGCCGCGAAGACAGAGAGGCCGACGCAATTGAGAAAACATGTTTTTCGCCCCCTAGATACCTTGAAACGTTGAGATCTGCAAAAATACCAGAGGGTAATTTTTTCACGATTTCAATGCAATGCTTCCCTTTTACGAGGGAAGTAAGAACCATAAAAACCCTGATGAATTATAAATTCGCAAATCGCAGATCGAAACTCAAACAAAAAGGAGGGAATAGCTAATAACGATCCGAACATCGAAGACGCTTCGTGTTATATATTGTTTGTTCTAGCATCTGCTATGAATTGCTTGCGGGCTTGTTAATCTAACCTAAAAAGTTTGTTATCATAATAGGAACAGACTGGAGTTTCGATTTTTTTTCAGGTGTCAACCGGTTAAGCCTAACTTGAAACATGCCGCAACAGACGATAAAAGTTTTGGGAGCTCGGAAGTATCGAAATTATAGCGACGAAACATTGCAAAATATCATGGCAATGATTGCCACGGGCAAACCGTTAAGACAAGTTTCCAGAATTTTTGGGATAGCTATATGTACAATCTCTCGTAAAATAGGAGGCTTGCATAACAGGAGGTTTGGTGAACAGAAAGTAGTTTCAGATGAAGAAGCAAAGCAATTTGTCGAAGGAATAAAGCTTGAAGGTACTTGGGGCTTCCCCCTTGCCCTTACAGTTTATTTTCAAAGTTATTGTGAAAAATTATTTGGATAAAAAGAGGTTAAGAGAGAAAAGATTTAAGAATAACCTTAAGAGGTTTTTAGAAGAACATAAAATACTTTAACAAAAAGAAATGTAGAAAATATAAAACGCTCTCGATTTGATGTTTCAGAAGAGATAATTAAAAACTACTTTTCCGAATCAGAGCAATCCCTTGAAGGTATTTGTACGAGTCATATAATAAACTATGATGAAACCAACTTCTCGGATGATCTTGGAAAACTTCGAGTTGTGGTAAAAAGAGGCGCTAAACACTCAGAAAGCGTTGGTATCAGTGATGATGGCAGAGACTGCTAGTGGGGTTGTTTTACCTCCATACATAATATATAAAAGTGAACATTTATATAATACATGGATAGAGCATGGATCCCAAAAAACTAGATATAATCGCAGCAAGAATGGGTGGTTCGACAGTACCATATTCGAAGATTGGTTCCATTTGTTCAGAAGTTAGAAGATAGACGAAAACTGTTAACTGGTGGTAATTTATCTAGCCGTGTTTCGTTGTCAGTTATTTCAGAGTCTGTTTCTTGACTGAAAACAACTCTGAGTTCTACTGAGTATACATCAGCCCAAAATTTGATAAATCGCTCTCGTGCTTGTGGCATTTATCCGTGTGATTCCGGACATATTTTTTTGAAGCGTCTGCCGCACTGGACGAAAAAGAAAACAACCTAATCTAGAGAGTATAAATTCCTCATTTGTAGACCTGTTAGAAAAAATGCGATATCCAACCGAAACACGGACTCAGAGTAAGAAATGGTCTGGATCACAGTTAAATCTGGAAAAACATAAGTAGGGACACCTCTACAGATGTCCGGAAAGACAATGATGTGAACGAAGTAACAATGTTTAAAACTGATGATATGATGATAATAATGTCAAACCCTAACTACAGTCCCTGAAGCTAAAGCAGATCAAGAGGTATTAGAACCTGACTATGAAACTTTAGATGATGTCATGCGGTCCGAGAAACTCGACACGCCCACAAAATATTACTCGGTCGGCGATTTTCTCATAGTCGAATTTAAATATGAAAGCACGAAGACTGAGCAGTTAGTAAACTATTATATTGGAGACATAATTGAACTTTGAAACAGACTTAGATCCGTATGCAACATATTCAGTAATATATTTGGATCCCTCATTGGAAATTGTATCAGCCAAGTTATTTTGTTCTATTTGCTTCAATAGCATTTCTTGATCTCCTGAAATATTATTGGAGCTGCGTATTTCTAACTCAATTTCTACTAGATTATCATAATCTGGATCCTCAAAAGTGTAATCACAGAAATTACTGTTTTCAATATCATTTGGGTAGCACGTAATTTTGAATTCTTTATCTGAGACAACATTACTTAAAAGTTGTGATATGCAAATTTCATTTTCTAAATTTTAAGTAGACAAATATCCTTTACTTCGGTCGAGACTCCGGTGGTATTTTAACCATTTTAAATACTGCTAGTGAGTGCTTTCCAAAAATATTGATCTTATTGACCGATACATATTTTATTTGAAATGATAACCGTTTCAAGTCTGTTAATGTTGCAGACTTTTGTCTCATTAATTTAATAATATCTATTAAAATTCCAGGATTCACCTGAATGTTTAAAGCCCACCTTCGAAGCGTATTTAAGGCTGGTAACGGATAACATTTCTTATAATAGTGGCGTATTTAGAATACCTTTCTGGGGGGCGGGGCAAATACTACATAGAAAAGTCTTTGATTTTTGCATTGGCTTTTAAAGCCAATAGTTTTTGTTAACAATCAACATAACACAATACACAAATCAGCGACGACTAAAAAAAAATTTCATATATAAAATCGTGGTAAGGTACTATAAAATAGTAACAATTTGCTTCGGTTAGTAGGTCTGGGGGGACACTACACAATTTTCATTATTGACGAGTACAAATCGAAACAATTTAAAACACTTCAAGTATACATGTTTGTCTATCATGTTATTTGCGACAACTGCCAAATGCAGAAAAACATTGTTTTGCAGCGACCTAGACTATCGGCCGAAAATACCTTTTTTACTGCCTGTGGGTGCTCCCGGAAGAAACTATTAACTTGGATATATATATATATATATATATATATATATATATATATATATATATATATATATATATATATATATATATATATATATATATATATATATATACATATATATATATATATATATATATATATATATATATATATATATATATATATATATATATATACAGGGTTCGCCAAACTCAGTGGCGTATTAGAAGTATATGGAGAACGAGTAAAGATATTTACTTGAGATTTGGGTAAGTTTCATACTAAGAAGTGAACTTTATTTTAAAAATAATTTCGAAGTTGCGGCGTTGCCAGCTCTATTGCAGACAGACAGAAAGTTTCTTTTTTTAAATACAATACCCTGTATATTATTGCATTGTCAAATTCTATGTATTATTCTGAGCATTTTTTATGTAGTATGTCCTATACCTAATTTGAGAGGTTTCTGAAATAAAAATTATTTTCTAATTTTTAAGGGTCAAATCGAGTTCAATGTAAAACACGATATATTTTTAGAACGTTGTCCCAGAATTCTGAAATTTTTATACGAGTTTCCGAACATGTAGGTTAATTGACGACTCAAGGTAATTTTTAATTAAAAGTTATACAGGGTGTATAAAAATATAGTTTATTCGCGATGAACAGAAATGTTCATAACTCGATTTTTTTAAATGGAACACCCTGTATATTTTAATTGCATCAAATAGAGAGAGACATTGCCTTTCAAATGACATTAGGTATTCCTATACCTATCTCTGATGGGTAATGAACTAAGTGGCATTTTAAAAAAAAATCGACCATTTTAGTATTTTCTGTAAAAAAAATCTATTTTAAGCGCACTGAATAGAGAAGTAAACATTTTTGTCAAATACTGGCAAGTTATTTCTACGTATATCTGTCTTAATGATACCTAAATGGAAATACTTTTCTTGAGAAAAATCGATAATTTAATAGTAACAATATGTATTCACAAACGCTTTTGATAAAAAATTAACGATACTACCGAATAAAACAATACTCACGATGGAACACCCTGTATATTTTTGTTGCATCCAACAGAGAAAAAATTACCTTTCAATAGTATTAGCATCGCTGATGATTAATTAATAAGATGCCATTTAGTAGAAGCACGAATAATATCTCGTAAAACGAAAGATTATTTAACTAGTAGGCTGTGCACGCCTGTCATCTCCCAGGAAACCAAACAGAGAACATTTGTTTTTAATATGCATAGTTGTCAAAAATTCACTAATTTAAAATGGCAAATTCTTACTCAAGTGTAGAAATTCTAAATTTGTTTTATGTACACGGTCAATGTGATAAAATAATATCAAGAACATGTAGACAATTTAATCAACTTTATCCAGATTCTGTCCCAATGAACGAGAAAAAGTTTAAAAGAATAGAGAAGAATTACAGAGAGTACAATAATGTTAAAAGACCAAGACTTCAAGTCAAACCTGTAACAGGTAACGAAGACAATGAAATTACTGTTTTGTCTTATTTCCATACATACCCTCACGCATCAATTAATAGCGCAGAGAAAGATTTAGGCATTTCTTACAAATCGGTGGAAAGAATTTTGCACAAACATAGAATGCATAATTATAAATTTATAACAGCCCAGGCTTTAGAGCCTACTGATCCTCCTCAGCGCGTCGCATACTGCGAAATGATCCTGATGCGTACACAAGAAGATCCCAACTTTTTAAAAAAAGTTATTTGGACGGATGAGAGCAAATTCACAAAAGAAGGGATATTTAACAGAAGAAATTCACATTTTTGGTCCAAAGAAAATCCTTATTTTATCAGAGAAAAAGGTTTTCAATACAAGTTCGGTTTCAATGTATTTTGCCTCATGATGAATGACAAAATAAAGTTTTGCTTTTACGATGAAAATTTAAATTCTGAAAAATATTTGGAAATATTGAAAACTACAGTTTCTGATTTTCTCGACGAGTTACCATTGAACTTACTCCGGAGCTGCTGGTATCAGTTAGATGGGGCACCGGCTCACTGTACAAACGAAGTAAGTGCGGAACTTACTACAATCTTCGAAGACAGATGGATTGGCCGACGAGGTCCATGGATTTGGCCACCTAGGTCCCCAGACCTTACCCCTCTCGACTTCCATCTTTGGGGCAGGGTAAAAGGGATAGTTTATCAAACGCCAGTAGAAACAAAGGAAGAACTCCTAAATCGGACAAGAGAAGCACTGCTGGCATTATCCGCGGAAGAGATTCAAAAAGTAACGAGTCATGTAATGACACAAGTTCTGGAATGCCTCAGAGTTAATGGAGGACACTTTAAACAGTTCAGTTACTGACAATTCATTTGGGGATAGTTCTGTTGTTAGCTATATTTTTGTAATATTGTTTTATTCGGTTGTATCGTTAATTTTTTATCTAAAGCGTTTGTGAATACATATTGTAAATATTAAACTATAGATTTTTCTCAACAAACGTATTTTCATTTAGTTATCATTAAGATAGATATATTATTGACAAAAATGTTTACTTGTCTATTTAGTGCTTTTAACATAGATTTTTTTTCCAGAAAATAATAAAATGGTCGATTTTTTCTTTTAAATGCCATTTAATTCATTACCCATCAGAGATAGGTATAGGAACACCTAATGTTATTTGAAAGGCAATGTCTCTCTCTATTTGATGCAATTAAAATATACAGGGTGTTCCATTTAAAAAAAATCGAGTTATGGACATTCTGTTCCTCGCGAATAAACTATATTTTTATACACCCTGTATAACCTTTTATTAAAAAATACCTTCAGCCGTCAATTAACCTACATGTTCGGAAACTCGTATAAAAATTTCAGAATTCTGGGACAATATTCTAAAAATATATCGTGTTTTACATTGAAGCCGATTTGACCCTTAAAAATTAGAAAATAATTTTTATTTCCAAAACTGCTCAAAATAGGTATAGAACATACTAAATAAAAAATGCTCAGAATAGTTCGTAGAATTTGACAATGCAATAATATACAGGGTATTGTATTTAAAAAAAGAAACTTCCTGTCTGTCTGCAGTAGAGCTGGCAACGCCGCAACTTCGAAAATATTTTTAAAATATAGTTCACTTCTTAGTATGAACCTTACCCAAATCTCAAGTAAATATCTTTACTCGTTCTCCATATACTTCTAATACGCCACTGAGTTTGGCGAACCCTGTATATATATATATATATATATATATATATATATATATATATATATATATATATATATATATATATATATATATATATATATATATATATATATATATATATATATATATATATATATATATATATATATATATATATATATATATATATATATATATATATATATATATATATATATATATATATATATATATATATATATATATATATATATATATATATATATATATATATATATATATATATATATATATATATATATATATATATATATATATATATATATATATATATATATATATATATATATATATATATATATATATATATATATATATATATATATATATATATATATATATATATATATATATATATATATATATATATATATATATATATATATATATATATATATATATATATATATATATATATATATATATATATATATATATATATATATATATATATATATATATATATATATATATATATATATATATATATATATATATATATATATATATATATATATATATATATATATATATATATATATATATATATATATATATATATATATATATATATATATATATATATATATATATATATATATATATATATATATATATATATATATATATATATATATATATATATATATATATATATATATATATATATATATATATATATATATATATATATATATATATATATATATATATATATATATATATATATATATATATATATATATATATATATATATATATATATATATATATATATATATATATATATATATATATATATATATTTATATATATATATATATATATCATTTATATATATCAAAATAAGGGAAAACAATTTATATGCTTCGGTAAAAATATATTTATTTTTATTAATTTTTTTCACTTGCTCTTGCAGCGATATATTCCAATTACTCTCATTGGCAAAAATAAGACCAAGCTCATTTTTAAGTCGTTGACAAATTTTCAAACGGGCCAGTCGGAAAATTTAGCCGAACCTGCCAGACATGAAAATGTAAGTCTTTCGCAAAATTGCTTGAAATCTTAGTGTCATTTCCATTAAAATGTGGTCCAATATTTCATAAAAAAGGGTTCTATACTTAGCCTTAATTTCTTCAGGTGAAAGCTTAACAAGCTCACGTTTGTAATGATTTATTTCTGTAATAGAATAGAAATTTTTTTTTGAAGAACGTCAGATAGTATGTCCGTGATTGAGAAAATGTCATTAAACACTAATGCCAGAAACGTGAATACAAAATGGTTCATCTCACCTAAAAACCCTTTCGCAAGGCGGATTGATTTATTATCAGATTTGTCACAGTTTGTAATAAATTCAAAGACGTGTTTTAATTTATTCCAGTCTTGAACAATCACATTTACTAACTTCGAATTTGAAGTTGTAACAACACCATAAATAAATATAACACAAAACAGTCTCAAGTTAACTGCAAAGGAACTTACCGGTTGCTGCCAAATCCGCGAAAATAAAAATAAACAACCACCGCAAACTGAACGACACGTGGGTGTAGTGTAATGCGCCTGCAATTTATGCTCGATGTCATCGAGTACGCGTTGTCATGGCAACATAGTAGGAAAATCCTAAACTAAACATAGTACCTCCAGCAAAGTCAAAGCGGTTTGCGCCACTGTTAGAGTTGTTATAATAAAGTTCGATGGAAAGTTTTAAAAAGACATGCCGCTAACGGTCAAGTAAAATATTTATTCGAGATGCACAATTTATTTTTTACCAATTAGGTGAATAAATGAATGTAAAAACTAAAATTTTAAGAGATATATAATAAATATAGTTAAATGTTTGCTTGTTTATTTTTCCCGGTGAAGTAGCACTTCACCTGAATAGCCGCCACTGGTACTTCAAAACCTTATAAAAATGTATGTTACTATTTACATACATTTTAACTGAATCTTTACCTGTTTTAGTTTGCCTAAATTTTCTGTTATCAGGTAAGTCTGCTAAAATCCGATCCTCAGACTAATTTGTAATATTTCTTTTATTTTTCCAGTTATTGGTTTTTAAAGAAGTCTGGAATAGGTTGCCCTCTGTAGCATCTTGATTTTTTCTTTTTATTGGAATCAATTTTGAAGTTTTCTGGTTCATTTTCATTTAACAGTTGATATTATAAACTTGTTAGAAAAACAATTATTTTCAAAATGCTTAGAACATACAACCGATAAAAACCATTTGATTTAGAAATGTTTAACCTTTACCAAATATTTACATATTTATCGTTTTTAAGTTGATTTTGTCATTTTTGTGGCAACCAAGAATCCACTGCAAAGAGAGATCAGGGTTTTTAGGAACTCTATTAATTACATTTTTCTTTCATTTTATTGTGGCTGAAGCAACCAGTAACCGCATAATTAGGCATATTTTTGTTGATTCTTAATGCTATACCCAAAGCAATCTAACAATTCTTTTCCTTTCAAAGGAAAATTTACTTTACACAAAAAAAATCGAAAATTGTTGTCAAACGATGAGCGGAAAAGAACTACCTGTGATTTATTTAAGAGGATTAGTTTGGATTTTTCGACTTAATCAAAAAACGACGGAGACGGTAAATAGGAATTGGGAACAGCAAATTTCTGAATCTCTCATGATATTTTGATGCAACCTGTCAAGTCAGTCGAATGCCCTCATGCCGTCCCGTTCGCATATTCGGTAACAGCAGACGCGCTAGACGATCTAGGCGTCCAGTAGGCAGTAAGAACAGACGTTCTAGAGCTAGCACGTCTGCTATTACTAAACTCTTACTGTGCACGCAAGACGTACGCATTTTTTTTTTAATTTTGTGTACGCGTTACTCTTAAATACTATTAAACACCTAATATTTACTCTTTTTAATATGCTTTTTTTAATTCCTACAATTTGGGAATGCCTGTACCGATTTACTTAAAATTTAGGGCACAAACAGGCTGGATCGATAACGATGGGTGTTTGGTTTAGTTTTAGGTGTAGTAATTTTTAGAGGTTTTTTAGTTCATTTTTATGCGAGTTTTTGAACGTTATTACACGAGGCCATTCAGGGAGAAATGGGTCTGCAGAGGTAGATTTACTACCTGGAATATATTTTTTTACAGTGATAATTAATTCTACTGGGCTATTTATATTTCGTGTTTTTTTCTTTGCTTTTGCAACATTAGTTCTTGTTTTCCTGTAGCATTTATAAATTCTTTTACACATTTCGTCCTTGTTTATTACTGGTGTCCAACCATGTTTTTACAACACTCCATGTCTCTTTTTTAAGCTTTCTAGCTCGCTTATCCATTTCTGCTAAAACAAATAGATATTCTACATAAACTGTACAGGGTTCTCCAAATTCTATGATATAACATTGGCTTTCAAAAAACGTAAGAGATACAAAGTTGTTTGAATTAGACCAAACCTGCGAAATTCAACGCTGAATTAATATGTCCTGGATTCCGACAGGAACGTTGGAAGTAGTCGTTCATTTCAAAAAACAACTTCTATTAAAAATAAGTATTATGAAATACTGGGGTCTTTTATTATTAATAACAATACATACCTAACAAGAAAACAACAAAAACCGCGTGAAATTCTGAAATTTTTAATAATTTTACTTGTATTTAATAAATTTGTAAGAGTAAAAATATTTATTGGTGAATAATAAACATATCAAATTTTAAGTCTTTTAATCAAATAAAAGGTCTGAAAACTGCAAATTACAATCAAAAACTAAACTGTTGTGCTGACCATAAATAGTGCATCAAGATTTTTTTTTATCAAAGTTTAAAGAATAATATTTGAGATATTTTAATTGCGAAACTCAATATCGATCTGTTGAGAATGTGGTTTTACTTGCTGATGCATATGCGTAAAAAATAGTTAATACATATGTCAAAGTCAAAATACAAAAACATGAAATTTAGTTGAATCTTTTCCCATGATTTTTTTGACAAAATATAACACTCAAAGTAGAATTTTGAAAAAAATACAAACATTCTTTATATCATGCGGTTTTTGTTGTCCTCTTAAGCTGGTATAAGACAGATATAAGCAGCTATACGTATGAAATTAAATAATAAAATGTAATTTTTCGAAAAAGTGAAAAAAACAATGCGAAAACTTAGAACAACTCCCTTCCTCTATGAATGATACCACCTACATTTTCATACAAAAATCCCGAGAGGAGAGATTGGCTCTACTAAAACAAGTTGTTAGGTAAAATTTTAGACTGGTTTTTATACATTTTCTTTCTTTTATGTAAATTAATAGGTATTGTGTTGGCCATGTTGAAAATCTATTTGCAAATTAATTTCTTTTAGTGTCGCACCCGACGACATTATGAATATTTTCGCTTTTTGAGTACACATACCGGAGATGCTAGCCCCTCCCGACGTGCCTGACTTCCGAAGATATCCGTGAAAAAAGATAATAGTAATTTTCCTTATTATTTGTTTTTCTACTGGCATTTTCAGTCTTTGAGTTCTCATCATTAACTTAATTTTATTAAAATCTACCTGGAGTTTTCATTCCATTTTAACAAGCCGTTGACCTCAATGATGTAATGGACATACAACTCACACATATAGTGTATCTGAAATTCTTTTTTGTGAATTTGACAAACGCTTGTTAAAATAAAATGAAAAATTTAGGTTCATATTTTAAAAAATTAAGTTGATGTTGAGACCTCGAGGACGAAACGTCAGATTTTAAATCCTAGTACGTTATCTTGTAAAAGAGGAAAAGTGGCTTTAACGATTTAAAATTTATTTTGTAATATCTTTCCAAATGCACCTTGAGAAGAATAAAAAGAAAATAATGACTTTCGTTTTTTTGCGGATATCTCCGGAAGTAATGGGAATTTTCCAATTTTATCAACGGAAAATTATTTATGACTAACCTCGTATCTCTTTACGGTTTTATAGATAATATTAATTATATTCCATTGAATTTGCAACACCCTGTATACAATATAAATACTACAAATTTGAGTCGTATTTCGAATATCCAAACCAATGGTGATCTTCAGCAGCAAAAATAAATAAATTCAAATTATCTTCTTTAGGTTTGGTTCGACCCATTTAAGCACAAATTGTAATCTAATCTAAGAGTAAAGCGACCAAATAAATATAAAAGCCTGATGTCTTATGTGTATGTACTATTTCAAACCTTTTCTTTCAAGTACAATTACTATGTAGTGGCAAAAAATTAGGATAACAAACTAAAGAAATAATAAAATTATTAAGAAAAGCCTGTTTAATTTTTGTTTCACTCTGTATGTGATCAACATAAAAATATTAATTTGCCATAAAAATTAATATTTGAAAATCAATCTAAATTGAAATTTAAATATAAATTGTAAATGTTTGCACTACCCTGTGTATTATCAACATGAAAATAGTCGATGATCATCAAAATTAAGTAGCTAGTTAGGTATAATCCCCAAAAAATAAGTCAAGTTGCATTCAATATTATTATATTTTATTCGGAGCAGCCTATATTTTTGGGATACCCAGATAAATTTTAAAATATTATACTAAATATTAATTTAATATCAAAATTATGTAAATTGTAAGCATCTGGAAGTTATTCAGATTAATTGTAATTTTAAATGAAGTAACCTATTATAGCTATATTTAAGTCACCCTCTGCACTATGTACAAACTACAAACATAACATAACTATTATATTTTCAAAGTATCCTCGTACGTGATCAACTAGCAAATAGCAATTACAGCATGGTAATTGCTAATAGGTACTACTCTAATAAGCTTGATAAATGAGAACGCTTCAGTCGACGATCAGTGTAAACTAGAAATAGGCAGTACGAAAATGTAATATAATTTTGGTAGCAATTAGATCTATATATAATATAATATACTGTTTTTATTTATTTCCTTCTAGCTATAATTCTTTGGTAATGATTCCATTTTTTTAAAATAATACTTATAATATTATTGCATTCAATACACAGTACGCGGCTACCATAGTGTGGTGGCCTACTTTTCTCTACTCTATTTATTATCCCCTTTTCTAGTAGGTCAACACACTTAACCTGTTTGTACACAGTTTAGCTTACCAATATGGCCCGTAATGTACTTATTTCTAGTACGGCCCTGTTGTTGGTCCTCTTCAGGTTACTTTCAAGGGTCTGTAGCACCAGGCACCTTATTTATCCCTTCTTAAAACTACACTTCTTAAATCCTAAGTTGATATATTTACTCTTTAGATAGTAACATTAATTCAGGTTCCCAGCTAAGGTAATTTTAATTATGATGTTGTTATACGTAATAACTGAAAGGGAGCCTTTACGGCATAATAACTTTAATTGTTTCGAATAAAGTCATTTAATTAAAATTACTTTAAAAGTTTATTCTACTATCTTTTTCGTAAAGAATTCAATTATAATTTCGTTAATATTATTTGATCCAGTACACTTTCCTATATTTATTCCTACTGTTAATTAAAGTGAATTATTTTCAGTTACCCAGTCCGCATTCCTAACTATTTCAAACAGATAAAACTTAAATTAATTCCACTAGATCTTATAGTCAGATTTTATACGCTACCTAACATCTCATGTCTTAACTCAATAGGCTCTCCTTCCTATTCCTTTCTATAATTCTTAAGTCGAGATAAAACACTTAAGTTCATCTGACTAAATTCCTTTTTACTAATTTATTTTCAAATCAATAAAATATTTAAACGCACTTATCAAGTTTCTTATTCCTCTTTTTTTTTTGTTAAACGTCATTAACCCTAATTAAATTCCCTAACGAAGTTTATAGTTCTACCTATTGTTCAAATCACTTGACAAAACTCAGCTTTATTTATAAGTTCCTATTCTCGTCTTCAATTCAAACTCGATTAATTAATTTAAATGCACTGGACAAAGCGAGTTCATACTTAAATTAATTTCTATCATTCTGTTAATCATTTATTTAAACTAGCTAATTATTAATTCGGTCTGACATGGTAATAATTCAGCCTGCGGCTTCGAACATAATAAGAGAATTTAAACTATAACTTTTATTTAAAATTAAATCTCTTTGTTCCACTTTTATCCTAAATACTACTCTGTCGCCCTGTGAGCAAAATTCCTCGCCTCGCAAAATGAATCCAGACAGATGGGTGCCCTATATGCTAAATATCGAGTCGCACTCACCGACGGCCTAAGTGCCTAACAGCTGATACGGAATTAGGTAATTGACCGGCCACTCGACGTTTATTTACTACCTAGCCTAGAGTCTAAGGATGGATTTTCAAATACGGCCAAACATAAACACATTCTGAGATTTAAAAAAACACTATTTCTATTAAATAATAATTACGGCTTATTGTTCACAATTTGTTTCAAACGACATAGACAATGACAATAAAAGTTCACAAGGCACAATGGTTTACATATTACTTACTCGTTAAGTCAATTGTTCTTTTTCGGAGAATAAATCCTAACACTGTATTCCGGACTGAAGTACGCGCAAAAATCTATCCAATTTGAATTTTGTTCATAGTGCGGACGACAAAACTAACAGGCAAACCAAAAAAAATTAAATTAAAAAAATGAAAAACTTTAACTTTTTAAATTGACTTTAACATTTTGAATTTGGGCAGAGGTTCCCCTTTAAACTGGATGGTAGTCGCTAATAAGACTGCTGATTTCCTCGCTCCGGCTGCTTTGATAGCCAGATTTGCGCTTCTTTCCCTGTGCATTTCCATATATGGCCCGGTTTTTGGGCGCCCGATGAGCCTGCTTGCGGCCGGCGGGTCGTCAGCGGAAAATTTCCATAGTCCGCGGCGCAAAGCGGTAAAACCAGGCGACATAGTGCGTATGGCGGTGCCAGGAAATGGCTCTAACTCTTCTCCGATTTTGTTTCCTCTCGCTGCTCCATGCTATCAGCGAAGCACGGGACTTTTTCTACCTTTTGAGATTAAAGGTGTTCTTGTGTTTCGGCCACTTTGATGTATCGTTAATTAATTATGTCTCTTAAAATCCCGATCACCACAATAGTAACATAACAAAAAAGGCATACATAACTCCGGCCGTCCAGCTGTATCCTTGGTTGCTCGACTCTAGAGGGTGTTTAGAGATACTTTCACCGATCCTAATGTTCATCCATCCTACTGTGCATCGGGCATCATCGTGTGCTCCTCTGACGCGAAGAAGGCTTTATTTGAGCCACAGTACCTAGAAAACATATGTTCGTTGCGTTTAAATGTCAACATCATAACATAACCTATTATTTTGGCAGGTTAGTTTTTTTATGTACTTAGATCCAAATATATAACAAAAATGCAATAAAAAACGGAGTTTAACAGTTCAGAATTTGAGTATGTAGCCCGCCGTCAAAATGCACCCCAAACTAGTGACGCCGATTGTGATAGTTTTGTTAGGTATTAAGGTATTTTCTACAGGCTCTAGAAGGCACAGATTAATAAGAAGGTTTGTACAAACGTTTTCAACGCTTTTACATGTTATCAATTTCGTTATTTTGACATTTTTTCAGATTCCTTCTAGGTATTTACAGATTTCCATTAATTGTACCGAAGTATTAATGTATTTTTTCTCCATTGAAAAATTGACCCCGAAGAATTGGACAACTTTTTTCCCCAAGATGGATTTTTGTACAAAAGCAGGTCAAAAATTGATATAAGGTAAATATTTTTGCATGCATAATTTCAACATAATTTACAACCATTTTTTGAAGATAACTAACGTCAAAATGTTTATCTGTAAACCTTCATTCAAACCTTTATTTTTGATTATACACTAAGCAATTATGTCTGTACCTACTTTTAGTTTTCACGATGAAAATGTGTGTATCATTTCTTTAGTAATGTCTGAATACAAAATCAAAGACCTGGCTGATATGTTTTCCAAGAACTCTGGATAATAATTAGAAAAAAACCAATTTTGTTCTCAATCAATACAGAATTATCTTTAAACCAAAGCTTCAACTCATTTTTGATTTTTTTAATGGTTTGACTTTCTTTTTGTACGCGTTTTTCTTTCACCAGTTAAAAAACAAGTATATATTTAATAATTCAGATATACACTCTACACCAAGTAGGTACTCAGTGCTTTAATCATGGTTGTTGAGAATACTACACTATACTAGTTGTACAATTCCTAATTTTAAATTAAGATTTTTGTTTGGTTCTATCTAGTGGAGTCATTTGGAAAGAGCTTTACTAATAGAAAACAATAAAAAAAAGAAAGGGGATATATCCTAAAATTTATTTCTTCACTAAATTCTTGATGCAATGGTGGATTCAATTTCTCCCTCTTTTAATTTAAGGTTCTACTTTCCTCAAAAAAAGTTGTATATAATCTTTATCGGTGTTAGTTTAAAAAGAATATTTTTTCATTTGATGTGGCAGCAGATATGAAAGGTAATGTACATTTGTACAGTAATTAAGACATTTAATGATGTTCAAATTGAAGTAATTGAGGGTTTAACTATATTTTATTTTACCTGTTTTTTTAAATGTTTTTAATTTTCATTTTTTATACAGTTTATTATTTCTGTAAAACTTACCTTTAATTTTTCCCATGGATTTGATTTTTGCTTGTTTATAATTATTTTTAGTAGTTTATAGTCTACGAAAACCAAACGACACCTTGTGAAGGAACTCTCTGTATAAAATCTCGCATTTTCTATTTATGTAATTTAATTAAACATTAAAGTGTTTTTATTATATTTTTTAAAATTTCAGGTGAAGACTGGCAAGCCCCCCTTCCTTCTTTCACTGCCTTATGGACAGGTATAAAAGTAGCAGAGCAGTAAATTAAAGTTAAGAAAAAAGACTGTCAGTCAATATTAAAAAGCAATGAGCCAAATACAAGTTTTCAAGTGGTTGTTCATTTATTTCCTCTACTGGTTTCTTGAGTTTTCAAGCTAAAAAATTTTATGTTTTTCTAATAAAAATATGTGCAAAATGTAAGGAATATGAATATATTTTATAAATTTTTCCTAGTCTGGTGTATTATTTCCCCTGTAAAAGAAAAGCATGCTAACCAAACATACAAAGTTTTAATAAAGTAGGTACTCTAAAGGATAATTTGTTGGTAGTTAGTAGTTAGTAGTAGTTTCAATATAGAGTATATTCATGTATCTTCAGCTAAATAAAGTTTCATACTTTGAGGAGCCTAAGGGAAAATAGTGAGGTAGCTAGAATCAAGTCTTATCAGATCTATTAACTGACGAAAACTTATTTCAAAATGTAAATTCTTTTTATTTTGAGGGAAAAGTAATTTTTAAATATGAACATTAGTTTCCCCAACTGTATTTTATTAACATTAAGTAATTTTTTTAGGTTTTTTTGTTAGAAAAAACATTTTTTTTCTTATTTCCGATTTAAGTCAAAACTAAATTTACATTAATTATATTTCAATAAACAAATCATAGAGAATAAAAACTGCAGTGTAGTATTTCCTAGTATTCACGTAGAAATCATACAACAAAAGCCTTGTACAGGAGGCAATGGAGTACCTAAGTTTGAGGGCATTTCACTCCTTGAGGAGTACTTTTTAAAACATTACAATCAGTAAAATAAAACCCAATTTTTTAGGAAAATGCTTTATTTTTTCATAAAATATATGTTTCTCTATAAATCTAAAATATTGATTACATATATATATATATATATATATATATATATATATATATATATATATATATATATATATATATTTATATATATATGACAGTTATCAAAGATATGACAAAAATAAACTATATAGAAAAAAATCTAAAACATTCTATATACTAAAATACTCAAATACTGCACTTTACATCCCATGTTACTAGATCTTATATTATTATAGTATCTTGTGTTACATTTGTTATTCTATTTTTTAAACCAGACAGTGTGCAACATATTTTACTATGATGGTCCAGTACACGAAGAGTTTTATCAATAGGAGCTTGCCTACAATAGCAGAAAGTTCAAAGTGTCGAAGATTACATTTAGGAACATTAAAACCAATCCTAGAAAGTAACTTGACAATCAATTAAACCCTAGAGAAATGTATAGATATAGCAAGGTCAAAAAGTAATTGTCTTCTCTCAAAAGTGCTCAGTCAAAGTCTAACAAGCATTTCCACTCTATGATACTCCTGAATATTCAGTGGAAGTTCAGAAGTATTGAGAGTGATAAACTCGAGCATTTTTGGAGCCCTGCAAGCTTATATTGGAAATTTGCTGAAAGCTCAATTTCTCATGAACCACATACTCCAAGGTCCTTCACTGATTTAGAGAAACTGAGGTTGACACTGTGTAGCTTGTAATTTGAGTTAAACTTTATGCCCCCTATGAAATCAGAGAAAGTAGCATTTTCCTATGTCGAGTAAGTTATTTGTTTGCGACCCTTATTGTCATTCCCAAATAATGTTGTTTACATTATTTGTGAATGACAATAAGGATCATAAAACCTTCCACGGTTATTATTTTTGGGGATGATTTAAAAGTGTATAAAAGTTTTGTTGGACAGCAGTTTTACTCTCTAAAAACACAGTATGAGGAAAACTATTATAGTTACGCTTGTCTTTGATGAACCTCCCAAAAATATCTAACACTGAGCGGTAATGAGGATTGACTTTCACAAATATACACAGCATAAGATATATCATGCTCCTCCTTACGAAATGACCTAAGGTTTGCAAATGATTCATAATCCCAGTGGAATTGAGATGATATATACTTCCTTTCCACTCTCTTTTTCTCACAGATAAGATGTTTCAATGTAGGACTAAACCATCTCAAAAATGAAGAACTTTTAATGTGTTTTTAGGGAACAACCCACCTAGATTATCTGATTCAGTCTTTCTGCAGCCAAGCTGGTACTCAGATCTCTCAAACATTTTGCTCAATCAATATTGACTAAATTTATCACGAAATTAGCATTACTGAAGTCCAGGGTTGCCAGGTTTTAAATTTTGTAATACGGGACGCAAGAACCGATTCTGCGCCTTCGCCATTACGCAAAAATAAATAATTGTACATTTTTTTATAATTAAAGAGTTGCAGTTTTTTGTGAATCTGAAGTGTGTGATGATGTTTTTTAAACGGACAAAATCTAATAATGTGTATTAGAAACGAACTCAACAGAGGAGTTATATAATAATTAAAATACGGGTCTTGCTTTCAGCGATAAAAATACGACTAGTTATAGTTTTGTTATTTTCTTATATAAGAAAGATTAAAGAAACAAAGAACAAAGATTTCAGATATATATATTATAAACTTTATTACAAAAGTTGCAATGTAGAAATCGAAAAGTTGAAAAAGTACATTAAATATCTGTGTATTGAATAAACAAATCGTCTACAGGAAATCCTAGGTAAATTTTTATTTATCCCATCATAATATTATCCTTATTCATTTTAAACAAAATTTCTGTTAATTTTTTTGTCCTACAAGATGGAATAACATCCAAAATATGAATAATTTTAATGTACCAAATTAGAGATAATAAAAAAAAAGTGAAATAAAATTGCTATATTGATTTATTAGTTTAGACTCTATCAAATATAAAGATATACAAGTGAGTGATAATTTGACATTTGTTGATGCTTTAATTATATTGTCGAATGAGGACCTTCAAAGATGTTTAATATAATTTTACTCTAAAATAAATAGGGGAAATAAAATATGGGTGCTTGCATTAAAATTTATATTGTATTACCCATGAATAGTTTGGGGATGCAGTGCCATAAAGTATATGACAAACCAACCAAACAAGAACAAAATAAAGCCGAAAGCAGTGTTTATTTCTTAGTAAATGTATATTTGGTATTTGATTTTGCTGCGCTAAGAAGTTCTACATCGTATTTTATATGTTCGAAAAATTCTAGGCAGGTCATTTTAAAATTTACTGATACTTGCAATTCGGCTTTAATTAAATCTGTAGAACATCGGTTTCTAGAATCACTCCATTTTATAATCATTTTAGAAAATATTCTTTCAAGGTATGCATTAGATGGAGGGATGCTTAATATATATGAGACGACCTGCAATAATGATTTCAAGTTATTATTTTTGACAGATTTAAATATGTTTTGCCATTTTTCAATCGTACTTATTTCTAATTTGCATATATCATCTAAAATATTTTTTATAGCACAATAATCATCGAATAGCAAATCAAGATTTATATCTTTTAATTCCAGATTTTGTACAATTTGATATATGTCATTAAAACTGAAAGGTGTCTTTGAAGAAATAGTCTCAATAATAAAAAGAAAATTATTTTCAGAGAACTCAAATTTTTGACTTAAATATTTTAACGATTGTTCAAAAGAATTTACTAAATCTTTAACAACAGTAGTTTGATCATTTTGATTCATTTTTTTTTAATTTTAATTTACCTGAAATCCAAAAAATTTTTCCTTAAGTCGACATTCCAAATTTGTCTTTAATTGCAGCATCACTTGATATAATTCTGTACTTGTGGTGGATTCATTTTGCAAGATTAACGAAACTTTTTCAAATACCAAATACACGTTTGCACAGAAATGTAAATACATTGAGGGTTTTTTATATAAATGATGTTCGACATCGTTTTCATCGTCAGCCTCATCAATTTCAAGTAGTTTCCTAATAGCAACTGGACACTCGTCACCCAAGGATATAAAGTACGACAAAATCGCTGGATAAAACTTGAGAATTCGCTGAATTGCCGGCTCCAGTGATAGCCACCTAGTGGGGACATGTTTAATAAGTTCCTGCCACTCTAGTTCAGCAAATTCTACGAAATCTTTTAAACTTTCTCTTCTTAAAGCACTTGAACTAAAGTGATTATATACCTTAAGAATAATGCTTTCAACATCGATATTAAGTTTTTGAAAAGCATGTTTAAAAGTGTTATTTACAACATGCGCCAAACAGCCATTTTTTAATATTCTTGAAGATTTTTCTTGTAAAATGGTGTAACATGAATGATTCTTACCAAAATTAGCGTTTGTATTATCAGCGGTAAACGCAGACACATTTGAAATATCTAAACCATACTTTTTTAAAGTTTTTAAAATACAAGTGGCTATTGTTTCGGCAGTCTCTGAAGGTTCTTCAAAAAAGTCAAGGAGCTTTGATTGAACACCTTTTTCGGGAGAAAAATATTGGATGCATATGGGATACATTTTTCGGTTTCCTTTATTGGATGTGTCAGTAGCTACTGAAAAATAGGTGCTGCCGTTTTCAGTAACTAAATCAGCCAGGACGTCTTTAAGGGATTTTGGACATAAACATTTTTTACTATATATTCTGATTTAGTTCGTCCGCAAGCAATTTTTTTTGCAATAACGGAATCTTTTAAAATTTTTGGTAGAATTTTTAGGCCACAGTCTAAAGAGTTATATGAAAGATTATGCCGAACACAGTGGAAAATTTGAGTTAATTCAGCTACGGTGACATTGTGAGTCTCTTGAACATTCTGAGGGTTGACAAAAAATGTATTTAAACTTTGCGACGATTTTTCGGCACTTTCACGACTTCTATGTTCTTTTGTTTTGCTGTGCTGTTTAACGTCACATATACCGCCGTGAGAAATCGAAAACTCTTTTTTGCATGATGTGCAACGGGCAAAAAAATTAGATGCACCTTTTGAAACCCAGGAAAATTCATGCTCCCAAATTTTTCTATATGTACATAATCTTTTTTTTGTAGGTGGGGGTGTTTGATTGCGGTCTTGATCAGAATTTTCGGAATCGCTTTCTTTTGATGTTGAAGAAGTACTAGCTATTGGAGAAAAATATTTCTTCAAGCTCATGATGACGCCTTCAGTGCCTTCAGTTTGAGTCTTAGTCTGTAAAAAAAAACAAATTTGAGGGACAAAAAATCTCTCAAAAAATAACTTTCTAATACGCCGCAACTCAAGTACACTGCGCGACTACGCCCCTGGCTCCTGGTCTAATTTTAATACCGAAAAATCGACAAAGTTCATTCACTTAAAGTTATTTTTCTTTTGTTATTTAAAAATATCAATTTTCTTTAATTCACTATAAGTATTGTTTTGGTAAATACACTTTTCTAATTTCATTTAAGTTTTATTTTTATTAAACGGTGTTTATTAAAAATTTACAACTTACCTTGTTGATTTCAATTAAATCTAAAATCACAGTCTTACATTTAAAACACTAGATTGATTAAATATTCGTTTAACACTTTTCAAATATAAATTAAATACGCCGACGCGTGTTTTGTATTTCACATAGCATAATACGGGTTTATGTCAAATAATAAGTATTCAAAGATCTAGCATCTAGCGCCATCTCATGGCTGATAACAAAACATCCGATAGAGCTGAATTTGAATATCGAAACATCATTTATATCGATTCGAAATATTGTAATAATGTACTAATAATTTTTTTTTATTTTATGAATATTTTTTTTTGCATGTTTCTCGTCATATCTTATAAAATACGGGACCAAAGCACTATTGAACGGGACGCGGGACATTTCAGTTAAATACGGGACTGTCCCTTGAAATACGGGACGCCTGGCAACCCTGCTGAAGTCTCAATAGAATTCTTCATATTGTAAAAACTTAGATTCGGTTAAATAATTAACAAAATATGCTAAATGGTGCACATTATTTGGTAAGATATGATCTAAAGCAGGATATACATCAATACTTGCTACATTGGAAAACAGCAAAAAGGAAATACCCTTCAAGCTGGGACCTGGGTAATCCTCGCAACATTGAACTGCTGTCTGATAGTTCTTTAGAGTTATTAGGCCAGATTGCATTTGGGAGATTAAAAATAAAATGATGTTTATCATGTATCTTAAAAACTGAAGAACAATGACAATCATACTTATCCTTTCCCGAATTAGGTGGAAATTTAAATATTAAATAACAATTACAAAAAAAAATTGTGTAGGATACCCCTGAAAAGCAAGTTATGATATCGATCCATTTTCAGTTTGCGTCCTCGATACCTGTTATGCCCACAAAATAAAAATTAGTATAATTCCACTTTTTTGAGAACGTCTTTTACAAACACAATCTAAAATAAAGCAAATATTCGTAAGAAATTCACAGTCAATAATTGTAGCAATAAATATGATCAGTAATTAGTAATTAGTAGTAGTTACTAATTAGGTAGGTCATGTTTATATTGGTAAACACAACTTTGAACTTCTGAAAACATTCCCCACATTATTTATATCTACACGTCAGCACATTTGATTGTCCATAAATCCATCTCATATTCTATCCTTGTCAAATCTCCATTCGGGAGGTAGAACAGATGAACAATAGGACAAATGCGACAATACCGGGTGTTTACCTACTGCTTAAAATCCGAGCGTAGCCGAAGCTATGTTGAGTTTTCTAGCACGTCTGCTGTTACTGCATATGCGCCCCGTTCGTGAAATTTAGTAGTGTTAGGAGTGGGAGTCTGGTGTCTTTTTGTAACTCTTGGCGTTGTGTTTCGCCGATCGCTGCGCAATGCGCAATCAAATAAGCGTGTAGTTACTTTGGTGTGCGTATTTGTTTATTGCGATCGTGATATTTGAAGTCCAATGTTATTTTTGTTGTGAAATTGTTATATTGAGACAGGTGGATAATTAGTTTAAGATTTAATATAGGTTCTATTATATCTTTGTTACAATATGTCTACTCGTACAAAAAGGACAATTTTAGTAAGGATACTAACAGCCATACTAAAGTTAAATGTAATATATATATATATATATATATATATATATATATATATATATATATATATATATATATATATATATATATATATATATATATATATATATATATATATATATATATATATATATATATATATATATATATATATATATATATATATATATATATATATATTTTTTTTTTTGGTTTTTTATTTTCTTGGGATTTTCTTAGGGTCCTTGTAAAAGTAAGATGTGTTTATGTTCTTATTCACATATTTATTAACGTTTCGGTCTATTTTGACCTTCTTCAGAATACATTGAAGTTAGAAACTAGGAACAATCAATTTAGCAAAATGCGTTGCTTCAGTCAAAAATTATAATTTCCTGGATAATTTCTCATAAAACACAAATTAGTTTTAGTCATTACACATAAGTACATTTAACACGAGGTTTACTAGTTTAGTATGACAATCCACAATAGTAAAATAAAAACTATTGTGGATTGTCATACTAAACGTCGTGTTAAATGTACTTATGTGTAATGACTAAAACTAATTTGTGTTTTATGAGAAATTATCCAGGAAATTATAATTGTTCCTAGTTTCTAACTTCAATGTATTCTGAAGAAGGTCAAAATAAACCGAAACGTTAATAAATATGTGAATAAGAACATAAACACATCTTACTTTTACAAGGACCCTAAGAAAATCCCAAGAAAATAAAAAATCAAAAAAATATATATAAAAGTTACGGTCCAAGAAAACCTACAAATATATATATATATATATATATATATATATATATATATATATATATATATATATATATATATATATATATATATATATATATATATATATATATATATATATATATATATATATATATATATATATACATATACATATATATGTCGCTGTTTTGACAGTAAAAAGTGGATCAAGATTAAATTGGACAAGACATTATGTTTAAATTAAAGCATCCTACATTAAACCATGCCGACAGTCGAAAGCATACATTCCTAGAAGAAGAACAAATTGATAAAGAACATGTAGTGAGTGCGAAACAAGGAAAAAAATATGAATCAGAAGGAAATTGTCAACTTAATGAGTCTTCAGCAAACGGTTAAAATATATTAAAACAGGTTCCTATCAGCTTTTACTATAAAGAATCCCATTAATCGAGTGGAACCCGCAAGGATCGCAAATTTGTATTCGTAATACGATTTGCGACCCTGAATTCTTAGCTCATCCTGCAATTTTCACTCTGAACTTTCTATTTAATTATGTCTTTCTTCACACCTTCGTAAAAGACTGTTCCTTTTGCAGCGAAAAATAAATAAAATATGACTTTTGTTATATTTTATAAAGTTTTAATTTCACTGATTGATTTAACTTTTCGACTTGTTTTTTTACTAACGAGTAGTAGCACTAAGGATAACTTATTAGTCGAAATCGTTTTGCTAAATAATATACAAATTATATAGGCAGAATTCTCTGTTCCATTATATCCACACGTGTATGGATTATATTTTTCACAAATGTATCTAAAAAACGGACTCTAAAATAATTACATGTATATAAACAATCAGTAGTGAAAACGTATTGGAGACTAGTTGGGGCACGTATTTGGAAGAACATAGGATACGGACCTATCTGAAGCTAGTGATGGTGCTAGATATAGTATATACTAATTAATTAAAGAAATTGCTATACATCGAGCAAAGAAATTATGTAATGGAAAAAAACTGTTCCTTATCTTCATAACAATCGAAGGACACGCTATATATTTGGGAAGTCTTAAAATAACGGAGAAGATACAGGGGTGTACAATAGATCTTGATCACCTTGTATACGGTATGCCAACTTTAAATAAAAAAAATGTCTTATTCTTTAAAAAATAGCTCGAAGACTATGTTATTTAATAATTATTTATACATTTCTAAAGATGCTAATGTTTAGTGAAACCCTTGAAATTTGATGAAATAAAACCGAAAATAAAAAATGAAAATATTATTTTAGTTCTTACGATTTTCAAACCTTTAAATCCATTCATCCCGATATCTTTAACAATGACCCAGATAACTATGCACTTGTACGTAACCTTAAAAACCCCATTTAACCTCCTAAAATATCTATCAGTTTAAAGCTGTAAAGGTCACGTGTCATCCTCTTTTGATCAGAAACAGTTATTAACTAGTAGCATCAAATCTTCTATCATGCAATTAAAAGACACTAAGGTATCAATCCCATAGTAAGTGAAATATGTTTAAGTATTGTAGTTTTTTAAAATACTTTTTAATGTTCTAACCTACACTCTACACTAACTAATATATACATCCAAAAACGTGTCTCATTAAATATATTTTTTGTGGATTAATTATATCTTTACTACACCTCAATCTGTTAACCGATATCTCGTGTTCTGAAATAACACATACTATAACTTTTTCCTGATTTGTTTTATTGTTTTTATTTAGTATCAGTGTCTATCTTTTTCTACTATATTTGTATTTAAAACAAAATACTACAGATACAATTTTGGACATAACAAAAGTATTTAATTTACTTCACTGCGGATAGGTGAAACCCTTCTAAACCTGCCGCTCTCTTATGCGTTTCGCGCGCTTGGATATAATGTAGTACTCCTAAATAGATGCTCTCACTTATCCCAAATATTCCGATGTTGGAAATTATTTTTGTTTCCTGTTTAAACAGAAATAGAAAAAGAAATTTACATGAAATACTGTTTTGGTGACAATAAAAAATTTCCTCTTAAAACTGTCACGCTTTAATGTTGTTCCATATTAATATCAGTACTTTTGTCAGTAAGACGAGTTGACCAGTAAACAATTGGTTATATGAAGTGTTCCCTTTTTTAATCTGTTCCAAGTATTTAAACCAGTATAGTATAAGCTAAAGACGGAACGATGATGCCGGCTCAGTTTTATATTCGCAACACTGATATTCTAATAACAAAATCTGCTACGCGAATCCTATACTGAATCTGCGAAGCCTCGAAACAGACCTCCATCGCCACGCAGCGAGACTCAAATTCAATCTTTAACTGCCTACAGCAGCGCCGTCGCCTTCAGTCTCGGTTTCAACGACTTAAGCCTCCAGGAACTAGTATTTCTGTAACAGGTATTTGGAACAGGAACAAGGCGTATCTGTTACAACAAAATTATGATTTTCATCATCTCTAATCTATACTACGTTACGTAGTGTAGAGATTACTGTTTGAATGTGATATTTCAGGATATTTGTGAAGTTGAGATCGCTCCATTTATTCGTATGTGCAATTATCCTAAAAAACGATAATTCCTTAAAGTGTGATTTAATTATTTTTTTTTTTGGGGAAGCCTTTTTTTTACTGACTATCTTTCGTTTTTGTTATTTAGCCTCGCCAAGGCAGTGCAGAATAAGAAAAACTTATTATTTAATTATTTAAAGTAACTGCTCTGAGACTTACGTAAGATCAATTTATTGTTTTTAATGTCATTATTTTATGATAAATCCTTACTTATTTACTATGACCTATTTCGGCCTAGTCAAATGTGTCCTAATTACTCCTAATATGAGATATGGAATTTAAAGAACTTACCAAAGAGGTAGAGAGAGAGGTATTATTTATAAGCCCCTACGTACTGCACCCTGGTATGCTTTTTTACCTATTGGTCAGGATTCGCCGCTCCGCTCTTAATTCGCCGGTTAATCAGTATTTTCTAATATATGATTATTTCGGCGAAGTAAAAGCAAGGCTGTTAAATTTTCGTTGGGAAGCCTGCTAGCTTAGTGGTAGTGTTCCCGAGTAGCATTGAAACGGTCGTGTGTTCCAATATAATACAATGAACCTCAGCTAACCTAACGCTAAAGGGAAAGCTCCACCGAACAGTATATGTTTTGTTAAAAAACTGTTTTAATATAGAATCGAAATTTTATTGGCACGCTGTTTACTTATAGCAAACCTAATCCGCATTTTTATTAATTATGTTTTGTTTAAAAAAAAACTTTTAAAAAGTCATCCGCCTAAGCGCTGGATCCAAAACCGAGTGTCCTACCACCGAGCTAGGAAGCCCATGGTGAACATTCAAAACAAAACTTGTTTATACTCCACGGACACAAACAACAAACCAAGCACAAGGTCTCGCGGGTTTGTTTTGGTTATTGTAAAAATTCGCCCGTATAAACTTTTATCTATTTTTCGTTAGTGCTTGTGAGAAATTGGTGTAATGAAGAATTAATAATGAATATTTGCAAAAAAAGTTATTCGTTCGAGAATAAAATTACAAATGCTCAGCATAGTGCAATTCGTTTCAAAAGTAGTTGGAAATATTTTAAAACGGAGTACCTAACTGATTAAATCATCCATAAGTTAGGACCTTGTGAATAAATTTGTAAACAAACTTATTTTAGCATTTAGTAGCACATAACAAATATTTGTATGTGAATATAAACCAAATGACCACATTGGAAATTTCAGACGGCTAATAAAACATGTATTTAAAAAGGGGACTAAGTTCATAGATAAAAAATTAGTTAAATTTTCACTTCCGCCTACCATGTCGACTTTAATGAGATTTGGTACATAAGTGAAATTTGGGGCGCTGATTTTTTCGGCCTCGTTTCGTTTCCGAGTTATAACCCCTTGAAAGTTTACAATATTACCTGGTAATGATCCCCTTATGTAATAAAATATTCATAGTAAATTTATCAGAAACACAGAGCTTTGTTTTCGGTGCTCGGTACCAACATCAAGCACAAAAATAAGAAAAATTCCCTATTAAAAATGCGTTTTTAGTAATTGACAGATACGATTTTATAGAAGTGATTTATGAGAAAAATAACGTTATAAATTGAAAAATATGTGATATTTTCCATATTTTAGTTGTGTATTTATCCGATTTACTATAAAAATTACTAGATAAAGTTCAATACAAGGTGAAAACCTGTAAGTACAAGATTGTGAACTTTGAAAATGGATAACATGGGAACGAGACGAGGCCGAAAAAAATTACTTAAATGCGTTTTGTTAAAATCGGCCATGTTAGGCGAAAATGAACATTTGCCAAAGTTTATGACTCGGGTTATGTAATATACCAACATATCAAATAAATTGAAAAACCGTCTAATATATTTCAAGAAAACAATTCTTACGCATGTTTAATCCGAAAATAAGATTATCTTAAGTTTGGTGACGATGCTTTTTCAGTATTTACATTGTTGTTAGAACACCTTGACCCTGACAGTATATGCCATTGTCAGTGACAGAAAATTTACATGAAATTATTTAATTTCACGCAACGGGGGATAAAGAACTGTTCGTCCAGACGGCTAATAAAACATGTATTAAAAAAGCGGACTAAGTTCATAGATAAAAAATTAGTTAAATTTTCACTTCCGCCTACCATGTCGACTTTAATGAGATTTGGTACATAAGTGAATTTGGGGCGCTGATGTTTTCGGCCTCGTTTCGTTTCCGAGTTATCCCCCTTGAAAGTTTAAAATATTTTACTCACATTTTTACACCTTCTTTTGAACTTCATCTAGCAATTTTTATAGGAAATCGGTTAAATACACAAATTTACTACAAAAAAATGGACAACATCCTTACTTTTTTTGAGCGTTTACTCTATGTTATAGGAATAACAAGTTCAAAAATTATCGTAGATTTTGAGTATCAGTGTAATAGATCTCGCCGCCATTTGACAAGTGTATTATTTAAATATTTGCTATGAAATAAAGACATTATTGATTTATCAGTCTTGCAACGCTGCTGTCATCATAATTCATAAGAAAAGAAAGTGTCTGGGGTCGGGAACCTAAATACACCCTTAATACACAATATAAGTAGCTAGTAATTTGAGTGTCAACACGTCGAAACACGTAGTGCGGGCAAATCTTAGAAGAGAAGAATCTTGAAAAATTATTGGAAAACCGAACCATCGGGCTTTTGTAAGCCTATTTTGGATCTCTCCAAGCATCGTAGGTATAAATTTGTATAACATTTCTATACAATTACATTAATAAACTTTAATTTAGCTACCCGAAACTGGTGGAACTACCCAGGTCGACAGAGAATAGTATCACCCCAGTATTAAATCCTATATATTCTTATGTCATTCATATGCTAGTAAAAGAGTTGTCAATGACGCTCTACCAACTTTTACCGCTTGATCAACCGGCTATAGAAAAAGCAATAGAAGAATTGAAAGACTGTCTTCAACTATTAGAACTGTCGGCAGAAGAAATACACGAAATAAGTAATTTACAGAGAAAATTGAAAATTAATAGCAGCCCAAGGTAGGAAAGTGGAACCTACTGGTTCAGATGAAAACCATTCTTTGTTATGGTCGAATCAAAAATTAATAATGTGGCACGCCTTCTCTACTCCGATTTGAGTAAGATCAGATGGGAATCAGTGAGGTATGTGATGTTTCTAAAAAGGTGTTCAAGAAAGTAACGCCTATTTTCAATAGGCTTGGTGAGACGCTAAAAAGAAACCCACTAAGTTGTTCGGGTTGCAAAATTAGCTTCTGTTAGTAGGGAAAAAGAAAATATGAATAAGGTTGAGTTGGCAAATAACCTTTTTTTTTTTGTTTGTCGGTGATACTTGCTAGCATTACAAAAATGAGGACCTTTCTTTTTAATTCTCAGTTGGGTTTTTCTTATATTTTCCCCTCAGTAACACTGATTTCGAAAAAAAACAGTAAAGTATGTGTGAAATGTAAGGACAAAAAAGTTTTTTTTATTTTGACGCCTTTGCGGTATAGGTACCCTAGTTTGATTTCGAATCTCCATTAAATTTCCTATTGAACCCCCGTCTCACCTTGACTAAGTAGACCGGGTTTAGGTCCCGTAAAATAGAAGCATATTTCCCCGAAGTACCGTTATTAAGCGGCAGTGTGACGACAAATTGGACATTTTTCAATTTTCTGATTTTCACATTTTTTTCAAGTTTGATTTTATGATATTTGGTACCCCGTTGAAGAAAATAGTAAATTGGAAAATTGCAGAAAATATAGTAAATATAGTTTTTAATTTTTATCTGATAGGGTCGGTTTTTCGGTAGGGCTTTAACTTTAATAGATTTACTTTGGGAAAAAAGATGCTTACTATTTCAATTGACACCTAAATTCGTGACAATCAAGTGCAAGATTCATACTAGGGCCGCATCAACTGCATTGGAGAAAGCTCAAACCGTTTGGATCAAGGAAGAGATTAAACAACATTATAAAACTTTGAACTCAGTAAACTCTAAACTCAAATATCTCTATCTAACTTTAACATTTCTGTTATCCTACATTGAATTTGTAGTTTTAGATCATGACTTTAGAGATGAGGTTGAGTCTTTCGGTGAGAATACGTTTAGGAGATTGGGTAAGAAAATTCATTGTCTTAAATTAGCTCAAAGAAGTTATCTTTTATCCAATAATATTGATGAATACAGATTAGGTTTGGGTAGCACAAATTTTGGTTTTCACAAGCGTTTTATTAATTTGTCTGGTGTTACTTTTACTCCTCAAGAGGAACATATACTTAATTCTAACCTTAAGTATAATTTTTCCCACAACATCAATACTGATATTAAAGAAACTCTAGCTATAGAGGCCGAATGTATTATTCAAACGACCGACATTTCTAACAAAAATATATTACGGGCTAAAATAATAAATTTTCTGAACTCTAATTTTACGAGTGACACGGGCTGTAACTACAACAGAGCTCACCTTAAATCTCTGGCACATAAAATCAAATCCAACGATCTGATTTGCACCAAGGCCGATAAAGGCTCTTGTTTAGTAGTTATGGAAAGAACCGATTATGTTGACAAGGTTATTGGTTTCTTGAACTCTGGTGATTTTGAAAGAATAAACAGAGACCCAACAAACTCATTTTTTACGAGGTTAAAAAGTAGTCTGGACACATTTCTAACAACCTTAGAATATTTTAACACGACAAAAGATAAATTATATCCTATGAACCCTAAAACACCCTTACTTTATGGCTTGCCAAAGATTCATAAAGATGACACGCCCATGAGGCCAGTGGTTTCATTTATTGATTCCCCATGCTACAAACTTTCAGCTTGGCTAAATAGAGTTCTTAGGGACGTAACGGGTTTTCATAGCACGTATTCTACCAGGAATTCCATCGACTTTGCCAATCACCTGAAAAACGTTGATATTCCGCACAATGCATTATTAGTTTCATTGGATGTTAAGAATTTGTTTCCTAGTGTGCCTCCCGCAGACTGTATTCAGTTGGTAAGGGATTTATTGGCGAGATCTTCTTTGCCACAGTTACTCGTTGATGGCCTCACTTCTCTTCTTACCTTAGTTTTAGACCAAAATTTTTTCAAATTTAATGGACAGTTATATAGGCAAAGGTCTGGGCTGGCTATGGGTTCTTGTTTGTCGCCATTTCTGAGTGAGGTTTTCATGAACAATTTGGAAAACAGGATAATGAATAGTTGTTTTGCCTCCTTTCTAACAGCATATAAAAGATACGTGGATGATATTTGCATTGTGTGGAATGGCAACAGAAATCAGTTGGAAGAGTTTTTACAATTCGTTAACTCCTTGCATCCTAAAATTGAGTTTACATTGGAAATGGAAGATGAAGGAAAGCTGCCCTTTCTTGACCTTTTACTATCTCGGAAACACAGTAGGATAGAGTTTGAGGTTTACCGGAAAACATCGTCCACGGATAATGTTATTCAGTATGCTTCAAACTCTCCTTACACACATAAATTTGCCGCGTTCAACTCCTTTTTCTATCGGTTGTGTAATTTACCATTGTCAAGGGAAGCGTTTACTAAGGAGCGTGATATTATAATGCAGATTGCTATGAATAACCGTTTTCCTTTGGAGTCCATCACCAAACTATATTACAAATTTATAAACAAGTACAAAATGTCCTATACTGTCATAAATTCAAAACTTAGCGATGAGACAAATTTTTTCAAGTGCATTACTTTTTTAGTAATAGTTTAATAGTAGTTTTTTAGTAGACATTTAGTAAGGACAAAGGACACAACCGATAAATTGTCCAGATCTGGGGTTTATGCACTAAATTGTAGTGAATGTTCCACGACCTATGTGGGACAAACAGGTCGAAAAATTTCCACAAGGGTGAGAGAACATTTAAGCCTTGTCAACAAATTCAGAAATACGGATGTAACTGAGACTGTTTCGGCCTTTGCCAATCATTTGTTGGAGTCAGGTCATGAATTTTCCATTTCTGACGTTGATGTTTTACATGAATGTCCGAAGGGGAAAAAGCTTGACCTTCTAGAAAAAATGGAAATAACCAAAGCTATAAAAAGTCCCATTCTCACTTGCGTTAACGATGTTTTTAATTTTGAACCAACCCTAATATTTAACAATTTAATGTAATAATAATTGTAGGCAACCTTCATTTCATTCACTAATTCATAGAGTGAGAGTTTTTGGTTTCTTTCTTCGACTAGTCCAGTGGCCTGTGGGTGGTTGCTTCGGTGTCTCATTCGGGTGGTCTGGGTTCGATCCCGTCTAGAGACATGAATCTTTTTTAATACTTTTTTTAATATTTTATTTTGTTTATTCACGTGAGACTTAACCTCATTTTAATGTCCATCAAATATGTATAAGTAGTTGTTTGTTTTGTTGTGCTTTAGTGTGTTTTATTCTATTTGTACGTTATTGTTTTAGGATTTGTGAGTGTGATTATTTACTAAGGTTCTCTCTGTTGTTTGTAGGTCTGATGATGCTCGAAAGGGCGAAACACGTGTCATGTTTGTTGTGAATTGTAAAATTATAATTTAATGAGACCGAGACTTGGAGTCTTTTTCTATGTTTGTTATTGAATGAAGTTAAAAATATTAGAAACTAAGTCGAAGCTGCGTAAAACTGCATGAGCATACATCGGTTACCCTGAATAATTCCCGTAATCCCAGCGTAAATCGCAAACGTGACCTCGCGGGGCTTTCCACCAAGAATATAATGCATGTGTGTGCCCTAGACGCGTCGGCTACCTTCGAGCGTACATCGGTTACCCCAAATTACTCCTGGTGATCCCGTAACCCAACCGCCGCGGCCGGTCTCACGAACGTGACCTTGCGGGCGTCCTGCAAAATGCTAATTCCCCATGTATTTAGATAGCCTCAGGAAACATGAACCCTCTGACGTTTAATTAAAAAAATGTACATAGCATAAAAAATTATAATAAAACAGCATTAAAAATTAACATTCCCACAGAATTGATCCAGACTATAATAAGCTTCACTCAAAAGTAATATTTTAAGCACGCGACGAAAAGTACTCTGGGAATTAACTGTTTTGAGATTAGTTGGTAAATGATTAAAAATCTTTGGATTCGCTGAGCCACGAAGTGCGGTCTGCAAGATTTTCTCTGACTAACACCGACAATAAATCGAACTGACGAAAAGCACATTCAACAGGCCTTGATTGGTCACACCCCAGAATGGTATATCATATCTTAGGTGCGACTCAAACAAAACGAAATATACTGCCCGTGCCAGTTGCAGGCCCAAATTCTTTCCAACTGCTCTTACAGTGAAACATCCTGATGAGGAGTTTCTTGTTCAAAGTTAAATGTAACTCACCGTCAATCAGAATCCGAAGAAACCTACTCACAGATATCTCGGGAAGGAGATTCCTAGAGATCTCCAGAGATGTTTAGGCTAACAAGGTCATTTATATAGAGTAGGAACAAGATAGGTCCTAAAACTGAGCCTTGTGGAACTCCGAAGTTAGTTTTTAATGCAGAAGACGTTGTTCCTGAGCACAACACAGATTGAGAACGACCCTCAAGGTATGATCTAAACCAGGAGTGAGCCAAGCCTCGAAAGCCCTACCTCTCGAGCTTAGTCAGCAGTATTCCATGATACACGCAATCGAAAGTCTTGGATAGATCACAGAATACCGCCGCCGATGCGTTGCCCCGATTCACCCCAAAATCAACTTCCTCAAGAAAGCTGTATATGGCATCATGAGTTCCTTTCGCTGACTGAAATGCAAACTGCTTTACTGTTATAAGGTTAAATGACTGAAGATAGTTCCAGACTCTTCTTTTGACAAGTTTTTCGATTACTTTATATAAAGTAGGCAGTAAAGCGACTGGGCTTAAGTTAGATGGCTCCACCGAGTCACTACCTTTGAATAAGGATTAGTAATGCAGACTTTAGACGAGCAGGAAATGGGCCCCTTCACCAAGATTCGTTGATAGAGACTGAAAGCGCATCCAAAGCCCTATCAGGCTGCCGTAAAAGTACCTCAGTAGAGATTTCATCGTCTCCACTAGACTTGCTATTTTTTATTTCAGAAATCACCTCTCTCATTTCATGCTTGTCTGTTTCGAAAAAACAAAAAGAGCCAGTGTTAGAAACATTTTTAAGATAAAAGAGTGGGTCGAAGTTGATATATCACTAAATTGTTACAAATAATCTACAGCGAGAAAATTGCTGATTTTTTTAGACTTCTAGTAAACTAGCGTTTTTGCTTTTTGGACTTTTTTTAAATCTAGGACAGGGGAAAAGCCCGATTAAATAAGTCACACAACCCACTATAAAAGCTGGCGTATGAATCTGACATAAAATCCAAATTTTGCCAATCTACACTAAAACATAAAGAATAAAATTTGTTAAAACTAGCTGTATTGAAAATTCTACCGGGATTACGCCATTGTTTCGAAACTTTTGCGTTGTTAATGATGCAACTTACAGCCCCGTGATCATAGATTCCTACGTTTAAAACTGAGCATGCTACATTGTCATCATTTGAACAAAAATAATCAACTGCAGTGGAAGAATTTTCCGTGATCCGAGTTGGCTCGTCAACATGCATAAATAAGGCATATGTAACAAGCAGGTTTGCAAATAGGGTGGCATTCATAGAACTCTTATCAAAAAAAATTATATTAAAATCCCCAGTCAAAATAATTTTCGATAAAGATGGAATAGTTGACATAATTAAGTCAAGATGCTCCTGTTAGTGCGTACGATAATTTCCCACAGCTAAACTTTTTTTAACTCTTGCATTTTTTTCGTATCTTTTCACATGACAAAGAAATAAATGTCTTTTGGTAAACATAGTACTTTCCCATTTATATATGTAAGTCAATAGTTTTATCAAGATGAGGTTTATATGGAATAAATATAAAAATTTGATCGTGTCTTACCATTTTCTTTTAAATATTAATAGCTTATTTATTAAAACTTGGCATTTTACACCCTTTAAAAAAATTTAAAATTTAAAAAAGAGAACTGTTTCACCTTCTTTAGATTAATCCTATATGAAGGAAAAAATTGCTTATATATGCAAAAAGGGAAATACATTTACCGTTTTAAAAAAGTTTACATTATGAAAATAAAAAAATATTTGCATTTTTTACTCCTGTACTTCCTAGGACTAGACTATATAGTGAAAAAATAAACGCTTTATATACAAAAAAGATAAAAAGAAATTCGACATGTTTACCGAACTGCATTAAAACAAAAAAATATTTTCGTTTTCTGGGGACTGCTTCGTATTCCTAGGGTACCCTGTATAATGAATAAAATGTGTGTTTAAATATAAAAAATAGAACACATTTGACGTGTTTCGCCGATTGTTAAAAAGCTAAACGCTCGAAAAATATTTTTCTTTCGTTTTCAGGGGGCTCGCTCTTTCATCCTACTAAATAGTTCGTTTTCAGGGGTCTGTTTCATCCTAGTGCTATCCTGTATAAAATAAAAAACACGTTTTCACATACAAATAATAAAAGAAATTTGACCTATTTCACTGTCTGCTAAGCAAACGAAAATCTTCTGAAACATTATGTTTTTTTAATTCTCTTAAGGCTATCTGTATAGTTACAAAAAAATGTTTTTATATGTTTGACGTTTGTGTTTTTTTATATTTTTTTCCGTTTTCAGAGAGCTGCCTTATTTTGTTTTGGCTACGCTCTATAATAGTAGTTTTTTGAATTATTACCTACATTCTATTTTAAATATATAATAGAAAAAAAATCAAGTATCTAAACTAAAGTCTTCTACAATGTCAGAAAATATTTACCCCCACTATTTCTGTTTCCAATTTAACTATTATGAGTTTGTTTGTACGTTCCCAAAATATGTTTTTTTTTGTACGTCTTTACACCCCTTAATAATATCGAAGATCTATGCCCATGAGACCCAAAATCTAATAGCCGCGGGACATTAGCGTAGACTCAAATTATCTCTGAACAGAAAATTTTTGTTTACACACACATCCGTACAGTAAACATGGCTCGGTCTATTCGTATTTTGCAATTTAATATCAAATTCAGAAAATTTCCCTACAGAAACGTCAAGGAAAGTCTTATTACAGACAGATGACACGAAAGCGTATGCGATTTTGATGAAAATTTAACAAAAAATACCACAAATATGAAAAAAATTCGTCATTTTTTTTTTGTAAAGCTTGTTTCACATATTTTCTGATGGTAAATAAGGGAGTTCAAGCCAATTAAATGGACTCTCCGTCCGTTTTAGAGTTTTTTAAATAAGGGGCCGCATAAGCCCATAAAAGTTGCCTTATCTTCGATAAAAAACATCATATCTCTGAAACCGTTTAACCTTCCGATCTGATAATTTTAGTTTAATATAAATATTATAAGTAAAATACTGCCCAATATCGTGTCAAAGTCCGATCTGCCTAGCAAGTACAGGTCCGGAGGTATTAATCGATAATGCAGAAAATAGGTGAAAGCTGAAAAATAAAAGAGCGTATAGTTTAATATTTGGCTCCCAGTATAAAAAGAAACTCGATAAATGTTGAAATATCTTAAAATTTCAAAATAGATTAAGGTAAAAAGTCATGTTTCCACGAGATATTACAATAAATAGAGACTGACGAAACAGAAATCGATTTAGAATTTTGGTCTCTTTTAATTTCCCTATCGAATGGTTTTTTTTTCAGGTCTCTAGGGTGTACCGTTGAGACTCCCGAAGTGACAATCTTTCTTTTCGCAATAAAGTTGACATGCAATCCGCCGACTGCGCTCAAAAACAATAGCCCGACGAGACGAGTTCTTCGTCTCACAGCGTTGTACTCGCAAAGCTCTTTGCATCGTTGTATACCTCCGGGTGTCCATTAAAAACATACCAAAATTCAGCTTCCTACTTGCAACCGTTTCAAAGCGACTACTATGCAATAAAAAACACGTTTCCGAGCAAAAATTCTCGCAATTTTGTCAATGCGAATACTAGCCCGTTCTGGTCTATTAATAAGTATTGAAAGTAAGGATAGGTTCCGCAAGGCTGTGATATGATTCCTGCAGTCATTTTTTTTATTGTCTTAAATTTCAATTTTCACTACTTTTTTAATTATAAATTGTATACTGTGTTTTTTATTTACAATAGTTTAAATTACGTCTAGGAAGTTTACTGTTGTATGTGTATGTGTATATGTGTGCTTTTATGTTCAATACTGTATATTTTATAATTTTAATATTATATTATTAATATTATATCATTATTGCCGTCTTTTGTCTATTTATCTGTCTAACATTACCATAAGTCCGCATACATTGGCGTGCAAGTCAAAATCCGCTTGTTTTTTGGACGTTTTTTTTGTTACTGTAAAAATGATTTTGCTGGAAATGACGACGATAGTTATTTGTTTATTAATTTTTTTCACTTTTTATGTCGATGTTATTATCTCTAGATCATATATCGCACCACAAAAAGGCTGCTTGAAATTATAGTGATTGAAAGCGGTTTGAAGCAGTATTGGAATTAAAAAAAAGAGGTATTTATATTTTTAAATTTATGCAGATGGGGTATGGTACTCCGAAAATGGGTACGACTGGGAAGCCTACAACTACTGACAGACCTAAAAAGAATATGATTCATACCAATTTTAAAGGCTCATTATACAGAAAACTGCTAACATTTCATACATAAGCTTTGGTTAAAATTAATGTTCTTATGTAGGAGGAAACCAGTTGCCTAAGCAATTATGGGGCAACCAGTTGCTCAAATATTATGGGGAATAGGGATTCTTCAGTCCTTCAGTAAAAAGTAATAATTGCACGTTTACTAAACTCGCCAAAAATAGGTTGTCCTCTGACGAGAAAACAGGCGGCTAGACGCGAGTCGCAATTTATATAATACATATGGTATTGGTTTCCTTGGTGCAAAAACGACTTAGTACTGTTAGAATCTGCAATATAATACTTACAATATTGTGTTATTTACACTATTAAACAAATTTTAATACATATTCATAAATATACATAACACTCTCAAAGTAAAAATCTGAGAAAATTGTGTCTAAGAAATAAATAATGGATCATGGGATTTTAACTTTAGATTTGAATGTGGCTTATTACTTATTATACTCCTAGTTGTTTAAGCAAGCGCATTTTAGGAAGATACATACATTTTCAATAACTTAATTATATTAAATTTTTTGTATGTATGTAATTGTCATATCAAACATTCGAGCGACAGGGACTTCAAGTCGCCCCCCCCTTCTAAATCTTAATAACTAATGTTGTGTTGCATGGAATATGTATTGTTAATTTCAACCCCTCCCGCATCGCCAGAGGCCAACTACGGCTCTGCTTAAGAAGGATAACTGTCCATTTGAACTTGGTGTAATTAATTCAATATAAAAAAACAGAGAGAATATTTTCTAATATAGACTAGTTTTTCTATATTGAAAATGTGTCTAAGAAATACATGATGGATCTTGGAATTTTAACTTTAGATTTGAATGAAACATACGCATTTTAGGAAGATAAATCTATTTTCAATAATTTAATCACATTAAAATTTTGTATGTATGTAATTGTGATATCAAACATTCGAGCGACAGGGTCTTCAATCCCCCCTGTTCAAGCGAGAATCTAAATAATTAATCTTGTATTGCATGGAACATTTATTGTTAATTTCAACCCCTCTGCCATCGCCAGAGGCTAGCTACGGCCCCGCTTAAGAAGGATAGTTGCCCATTTGACCTTGCCATAATTAATTCAATATTAAAAAACAGAGCTCGTATAAATATTTTCTACTAAAGATTAGTTTTTCTATACTGAAAAACGAAAGAGAATCTCATTACTATAGCACCTGATAATGACATATTTCCGCCAATTTTAAAGTACTCTAGATATTATTTATGTTCTTTTCATACATTTTTGCTGAATCTCGGCGATTAGTTCATCTATTTCTGACGTCTGAAATACTTTCTTCTTGAGAGATCTTGTATGCTGCGAAGTTTTATCCTAAAATATATACATTTTCATCTCAGCGCAAAAGAGTACATTTTTAGTTAATCATGTAAATCCTTACCCAAAACTGCACATATTCTGGTGAAATACTCTCTAAGACAAGCAAACGATCTTCTAAATGTTTAAGTCTCTGATAAACATTTTCAGGTACCCCCTTCTCTAAACTCAGTTGTGTTTCTAGAATCTGCAACCTCTCTTCTATACCGTTGGATGGAATATATTTCCTCAAGTAATCTGAACTTTTTTGATCTCGGTATTGGTAACTGTTCAGAACTCTTTCAACTTAAAAGAAATTTCATATATATATATATATATATATATATATATATATATATATATATATATATATATATATATATATATATATATATATATATATATATATATATATATATATATATATATATATATATATATATATATATATATATATATATATATATATATATATATATATATATATATATATATATATATATATATATATATATATATATAATATAAACATACAAAAGATATGGATTTACATCAACTTATTAAAATAGTACTTTAAAAATAGCTATACTGGTTTTAAAATTTTGACATGAAACGGTGAATCATTTTCGATTATTACATGCAGAAACATATAAATAAAAATAAATAAATAACTAAATATTTTGTTTTTTTTTTGTGTTAAAAACAATGTATATTAAGGATTAAAACCTACATTTTAAGGATTTGACTTTCATAACCATACACAAAAACAACACGAACAACACAACAGGTAAAAAAGTGAAATATCACATATGTGGGTTACAAAAAAAAAAGGAACACTGCAACTAATTAAAATTTGTAAAACCATATATTTTTGTGTGTTTTTAGTGTCCTGAAGATACAATAATAAGTTGCGAAACGTAGACTTTTCTGAATGTTTGATTTTTTCTTTTTGGATTCCTACCCTAAATTAGAAAAACACAGATAAGAGATTGACCTTGTTCTGTTAAACCGGAAGTTCACGACAGTAGAATTATGTGAAATGGTACCAGCATTATCTTTATTTTTTGACTTCTGGCGTCCAGTTGAACTGTTTGTTTTTCTTAGTTAACGCAATGTTGATTAAAAATTTTCGTACGACGAAAACTACAAAAAACTTTTTTAACTTCACTAACGATCTTGACCAGTCCAGCATACCCTTGATTTATCTAAAAACACGCGCAATTCACGCCTTCCTACTATATACCTAATCTAAAAAATATCCTGGTCAACACTAATATTTATCACAACTGTAATTGTAGTAATTCTAGCATCCTTAAGTTTTGACGTGTTTGGGACCTGTAAGCTATTTTTCTTTCTTACCAAGATCAAGGGGAAGTCCACGTCATAGGCGCCGATTATAAGCTTGTTGCGGTGCTAAAGCAACCCATGACCTGATGTAAAAAAATATAATTTAGAATAATAGTCGATTCTAGCCGAACTAAGATTTCCACCAATCCAATAAGCCAACGACTAAAAAATAGGTCATCACCCCATGATATTATCTCCAAGTATTGTTCTTTACTTTTACTAAATTAAGCGCCCTCGTGAGCACCCAAGAGTAGTTTAAAACCCGGCGGCTATGGCCCATGTACTAATCTATGGCTCTATAATTCCTAGTTTAAGAATTTCTTTGATTTAGTCTATAATGTAGTTTTGCAAAACTGTAAATGTGTATTGTCCAAATTTTATTTGGCCGCCATTTTGTTCCGTAATCTTGAATTCGTAACACAACTTTACCAGTTTATCCCTATATCACACTTAATGCTCGCACAAATTTGAAATTAATCTAATAAGTAGTTTTTCAGGCTGATTTTTGAATTATTTTATTAGGCCGCCATTTTGTTTCGCTATCTTATATTCATCGTAAAATGTTACCAGTTCATTCTTATGTAATACTCGATTCTGTGCAAAATTAAAAAAAAAAACTGGATAATTAGTTTTTTTAGTAATATTTTTTTTAATGTTTCACTAAGCCGCCATCTTGTTCTGGAAGATTAGATTTTTACCAAAATATTACCAGGTCATCCCCATATGACCCTTACTGATTGAAACGTAAAGATCTGAAAAAATCTGGGATGGTGACTTTTTCAGGATAACAATACTTCCCTTTTACGAGGGAAGTAAAAAATTGTAATAATTCAGCCTAAATCATAAGACTATCGTTGACCTGGAGGCGACTTATGTCACATGTCTAGTTGAATACAAACATTTCGCAAAAATTAATTTAAATACTAGAGCTAAGTAATTATTTTTGTCATTCGATATAACTTTGATAGGAAAAAATACCTAACAGCTTAATGGACACCACGCTCCCGGTTTTACTGTAATATTTAGCTACGCTTCATCATAAACTTTAAAAAAAATTGCAGAATGCGCCTTTATGTGACTCACGATCGACATTGGGGCTCAGTCAATGAAATACATTAATACCTTGTAAATGACTTTTTGAATCCTTCCTTTTTGAAACTACGGCATCAATCCTAGCGCAGCTGTGTTCTAGATCCCTGTCACTAAAAAATAAAATTACTTTTTAAATATTATCAAATATTACAGGCTTAATGTTACGGATCAAAACCTTCGAAAAACATCGGTAGTGAAACATCAAATACTAAAGCTTACACTCGCCAAAGTTTACAGATATTAGTCTGTAAACTTTGCTCTCGTCAAAATCTGCAGTTCAGTAAAACAGAAGATCAATCTTCAGTAGTTGAGAAAAATAAGAGAGTGAAATATTCATGTCGAATACCACTCGACACAGAATTTCACCTCATGGATAAACATGTCAATATGATGTTTTCGCTCGCTGAATTGATAAAATCGCCCAGTAGGTGAAATACAAACTTGAAAATTAACCTGCGATGACGTCATTGTAGTTTTTATAATAAATAAATAAATGAAATAGTGTTTATTATTTTTATTCGGTGAATTCTCCACCAAATACAATTCCTATATAAAAATTAATCAGGAAAATTAAAAAAAATCGTGTTGACTAAAAACCACATTCGTTTATTTTCTTCATTGTTACAAAAAAATATCTTTCCTCTCCTCCCGGAAGTCATCATACATTCGAATTTTTATGCAGTTATGGTAGGAGTTATAACTGAAAATTGTATCTAGTTCATGACATTTTTGACAAAACCGTCATCGTAAATGTCACTCACGAAATTGCCTAGCACCAAACTTTCACAACAATCGAATCATTTTGCACAATAATTGTGAATAAAATTTGCTCTCTTCTGATATTATATATTATGATAATATATCGTAATATTTCTTCAATCATATTATATTATTTGTCAATGCCAGATAATATTAGTCTTTTTCACACGAGTCCGACACAAATTTGCTGTAGTTGTCAAACCGATTGCGAAGTTATAGCACTTTTTTTTTCTTAAACATCCGCACGAGTTCCACCGCTTGCCTGGTTTTCCGATTGTCAACCTTATTTTAATATAGGTGCTCTTTTTTATATTGATACGCTTTTTTACATCTTCCCAAAAAAAAAGAACCTAACCAGGGCTAATGTAAACGCAATTTGCTTTCCAAAATACAGTTTTTTTGTGTGAGAACAATTAAAAAAAACACCAACCAAGACTCAGCAAGTGGCGGGACTCGTGCAGATGTTAAAGAATATAAAATCTGCGTTGTGTAAACGGATTTATGTTTCATGCTATCCCATATACGATGCAAATGATTATACAACTACGAGTGATCATGTCGGACAATGTAAAAAAAATACATCAAAATCAAATAAGTGATGATGTTATTTAAAAAATTGGTGAGATGATATGCATGATAATCCTACAGGTAACCTAATTATGCCAGGACGTCAAGCGGTAGCGGAACGGGTAGAGTACCCCTCCGACGATGACAAATTAACTAACGCATCTATAAAATAAAAGATCTGATTTTTTAGGTATTGAAGTAAGATTCACCTGAACTCCCAACTAGATCAGTTCCTGTGTAGCCTCTTAATTTAAAGACTAGTTACCTTACGGAATATTTTATGTAAACTTCTTATTTCAAATTTGTATCATTTCTAGCTTTTACACACCATTTAATTATACAGGATGTCCAGTAAATGGACATTTGGTTTGCTAAAAGAGTCAAACAAATCAGGAAAATATTCATTGTTAAAACTTTGTAGTTGAATTACACGTCCAAGCATTTGTTATTATTGTCAAGGGAAAACAATCAATATAACTATCTGATAGTTTTGAAGGAGAAATTTTGATCATATTTATTTCTTAAAGTTAGCTATTTACCATAGAATTTTGAAAAAAAAAAGAACTGTTTACAACCAAAGATAACAAAAACGTAACGGAAAAATATTCAATGCGTTCGGGCATAATAAAGATGTTGGTTAATTTACTATTAACGTTAAATTACATTAACATTACTATTAACGAAAGAAAAGCCCAAATGCATTAATAATTTTCAATACAACTTGTGGAATATTTTTGAAAGGGTGGAGCGTTAATCAGTACTGACAGGCACGTAGCCACGTAAGGGTACAAAACCAAAAAGTTTTCAGAACGAGAGCGGACTAACAAGTGATTAAACACCGTCCTTTGCCTTGAAATGCAATGCTTAGGATTATAGCAAAAGTAACTCCTCCACCCCTTGATGGGCATATAAACTGGAAGTTTTTATGGCCTAAAATTATTTAAGAATATTCAATCAATTAATTTTTAAATTACTACGTCATTTGTTTGATCTCTACTTTTGGATTGTTTAATATTTCCCTTAGGCCATAAATACTTGTACAAAATATATAATATTATAATTATTATAATTACATATAGTAGAATAGTTCATAAACTTGTCTTATGATAATATACAGTGTTGCTTAAAAGTTAAGAGTTTTCAATTTTTTGATTATTTATTTCATTTTGTAAATCATCCAATTTTTCCAAGTTTATGGAATTAGTTCTCAAAAGTCTTATATTATTATAGTTTTATTTGTGAAATTTAATCTAATATTTAGGTATTGGTACATTTAAATATTCGTTTCTTGAATTTTTATAACTCTTAAGTATTACGTTACTTATTTTAAGACTACACGTAGAACTTCATTCAACTAAATAAGTTCCATTTAACAAAATAGTATTTTGGGTGTTCTTACAGCTTTCTGTTGCCGTAATATCTTTATTGGTTGCTACAACCCATTTTCCTTCGTCAATGTTTTGAATTTCTAAACTGCGAGTCTTTACTGGAATTTGCTTACAATTCGTAATACTATATCTTAATAGCTGCAAGGTAATGTTTTAAATATATTTTCAGAGTGTATATGGTTGCACAAAAATTCATTTCCTGTGATCTTTTTACATGGATCATTTGAATATCCAAAGATTTTCTCACTTACTATAAGGTATTTAAAATTAGGTATTATTATTTTATGGTACTCACCATTAGGTGTTGGTACAGGAAATAGATGATATAAAATACGGTCTTTTTTCTCGACTAAAGGTATTTCTACAATAAAAATAACTTCGTTATTCATTACATAGCCCCTTATGTCTAAAGTTTTCTCATATTTTATGATATTTTCCAAATTTGGTTCAAATAGTAATTTTCCTGAATTTAAGTGTATTTTAATTAGATTAATTTCTGATAACAATTCTTGAGGTTGAATTATAGTATTGTGGAAGTTATTCACTTTGGAAAGGATATAGCGACTTCTATATTTCCTAATATATAATAAATGTTTTGATATAACATACATTTGTATTAGAATCATTTGAGTTCGGTAATAGTTAAAATCTGATATTTCTTGTAATTCAATTTTGTTTAATACTTGTATAGTTTGAGTTACTCTGAATTAACAATTGTTTCTGGACATCCAAAAAATGAAAAATAGTTTATAAGTCGTTGGCATACTGACTTAGCGTTTTTATCATAAATATAATATAGACCGTATTTCGAAAATGTAACAAATATCGTAGACAATTTTGATTGTCAAAGATGAAAGTGTCTATATGAATTATTTGAAAAGGTCTGGAAGGTCTCTCGTTTTTTACTAAAGGCACATATGATTTTATAATATACATAAATTTTAAAGTTTGACATGTTACTATGTAATTCCTTGTTTCATTCTGGGCCAAAAATAATTTTGTTTTAGCCTGTCATAGTTTTCTGTGATTAGTTTTACTTTGATGTTGATGAGTCATCAATAAAATTTTTTCATCTTCATCTTTAATACTGTTGACTAGTTTTGTACATCTTATTATTTTTGGTTTTCGGAAGATTTGTATGTATACCTTTGTAAAGACAGGGATAAGTTCTTCATTATAAAAATATACGTAACACGTTTTTTCGTTGTTCATGTAATCGCGAATAAATTCTTTAATAATATTAGGGTTTTCCGTATTTCCACGTTGTTAATATAATTCTTTTCGAATATTTCAAAATCTACTTTTATTTTATGATGCTATTTTTTTATTAAATATTGCATAACACTTATTATTAATTATTTCATCTAGGATATTTAATCTGAGGTTTTCTGTTTAATTTTGACTACTATGCACCGTATTTCTCGAGTTACTTCCAGCTGGCTGTATTAAAATCTCAGATAAGATATTTATTTTGTTCATTGTTCTCTTGACCTGCGAAAGTCGAGGGCAAATTGATATCAAAGTTTCGTAATTGATCTGAGTCAGGGTTATCTTAATCCGAGTTTGCATTTATTTGAGAGTCAAGGTTTAGTGTCACGATGACATTTTCGGAAAGATTACGCAAGTATTCACCTATATCGTTATCAGCATCTCCTGGGTTGTTTATTACAAGTTCGCATTTATTTGAGAGTCAAGGTTTAGTGTCACGATGACATTTTCGGAAAGATTACGCAAGTATTCATCTATATCGTTATCAGCATCTCCTGGGTTGTTTATTACAGAGTCATTTTCGTATAAGTTTAATTGAATTCTTGATAAGGCGTCTGCATTGGAATTTTGCGAACTTTTTTATAAATAATTTTATAATCAAATTCTTCTAAGCGTAATCTCAATCGAGTTAATTTAGAATTTACGTCTTTTTGATTAAATAGCCATACTAAAGGTCTATGATCGACATCAGCAATTGGTTTATCGTTGAGTAATGTTCCTTGACATAAGATTGCCCCTAATGCATAATTACTCGCGTCTGGTTAATATGAATGGTTTTGTAAAATCAGGGTATTGTAATATTGGCGAATTTATTAATAGGGTTTTACAATGTTCAAATGCATTTATAAATTCTGGCGTATACTCTACTTTAGAGTCTTTTTTTAGACATTTTGTCATTGGTTTTTTTATTTTAGCAAAATCTTGAATAAAACGGCGATAATATCCTATTAAACGTAAAAAGATTTTATTTCTTGATGAGTGTTTGGTATAGGAAAATTTTTAACTGCTGAAATTTTTTCAGGATTTGGTTTAATTCCATATTGGGTTACTACATGTCCTAAATATTGGACTTCTTTTTTTAAAAATTCAGATTTATCTAATTGTGTTTTAAATTTTACTTCGTCTAATCTTGTAAATATTTTTCTTAGGTTTAAAATATGTTCATCTACAGTCCTACTGAAAACTATTATGTCGTCTAAATATACAAAGCATATTTCGTCTTTTAAGCTGATGAAAACCGTTACCAAGATCTAATGTAGAAAAATATTGTGCTTTACCTAGTTTATCTAGAATCTCAGAAATAATAGGCAATGGAAATTTATCAGCTACAGTGACGTTATTTATGCGATATAGGTCGATGACCACACGATATTTCGGCTTTCCTGAAGCGTCAAGCTTTTTAGGAACCATCCAGATTGGAGATGAATAAGGAGAATTTGATTCTCTTATAATAGCTTCGAAATTTGATCTTTTACTTCTTTTTATAAATATCTGGATATCTATAACTTTTAAAACGGAAGCTTTCACGGCTTTGGTCAATTAAGAAATCATGGTTCTTGGGATTAGACCCTGTCAAATTGGAATTACTATCCGACGTTTCGTCTTCGATTGCACGAGGCATCTTCAGGGATCTTTACTCCACGAAATCTGAACACAGAACGAGCTCGGAGAGATTCAGGCGGGCTTTTATACCTGACTTGTGCTAGCCGAACAGTGACTCTGTGTTAAGATCGGTTTCCACGTATGATGTAGACCGTAGCCCGTATCTCTATTGAAATTTTTTGTATGTTTAAAAATTTTAATAGATTCCCTAATTTTTCGATTATAAAATCCTGGAACCGATGCTAGAACCTTGGTTTCCTTTACATTTATAATATGGGCGGTGGTATGCTGGTGTTCAGCTACAGCAGATTGACCAATTTGTTTCTTTTTAGTACATCGTTAATGTTTCTTAAGTCTAGTTGATATTGAGCGTTCTGTTTCTCCCACATAGACTTTTCCACAGGAGCAAGGAATTTTATATACGACTTCTGTTTGAAAAGGTACAATATCTTTCGGGGATCGCAAGTATTTTCTAATCTTCTTATGTGTATTGAAGATTGTACGTATGTTGGACCGCCGAAGTAATCGTCCTATTTTGTCTGTAGTGCCCTGTATGTAAGAAAGAACAACACTACCTAACGGTGGCTCCTCCTTTCGCGGAGTTGGATTACTATATTTTTAATTGAACGCGTAATATCTTCAGTGCAATAGCTATTCCCTTTCAGAGCTTCGGTCAGTTTCGATGTTTCTGATGTTAGAGAATCTTCATTATCATATTATAAATGTAAAGAAAACCAAGGTTCTAGCATCTGTTCCAGGATTTTATAAACGAAAAATTAGGGAGTCTATTGAAATTTTTAAACATACAAAAAATTTCGATAGAGATACGGGTTATGGTCTACATCGCACGTGGAAACCGATCTTAACACAGGGTCACGGTTCGGCGAGCATAAGTCGGGTATAAAAGCCCGCTGGAATCTCTCCGAGCTCATTCAGATCTCGTGGAGTAAAGATCACTGAAGATGCCTCGTGCACTCGAAGGCGAAACGTCGGATAGTACCAATTTGACACGGTCTAATCCCAAGAACCATGATTTCTTAATCTATAACTTTTAGTATAAATAGGAGTATCCGTAGTTAATTTTATTTGATGTTTTATAGCATTTGTAAATGTTAAAGGTATTACTTCACAGTGAAAAACATCTCTAAATTTAAAACAAAGTTTACCTATTTTTTGTTTCTCCTCGTAGTTCCAATGATCTAGTCTTAGATTTTTTAAATTGGCTTTAAGTTGGTTGTCTAGGTCTTTCTCACAATATAGTTCATTTGAATTGAAATCAACAAAATTGGGTGATATTCACAGGTATTTTTATTTTTTGTATACATCTTGGTGAGATTATATAAGCAAAATTTTCTTTACTAATTTTGGGTGAAATTTGTTTTTCGTTTTTCCTTAAATAGAGTATTGGAACTTCAACTTATGGGGATTATAAAATTTGTTTTTAAAATTTAAATTAGCGTTAAGTTGAATAATAAGGTCTAAACCTATTAATACGTCAAATTTGTCTGAAAAATGAAATAAATAGAATGTATGACTACCTTGCGTTTTAAAGGTAGGGAATATTGGAATTGTTGCTATTTCACTATGGAAAGACATTGCATGTACTGTTTGCACTTGAAATATTTCATCTTTAATGTAATTAGAAAAATATTTATAAGGTATTTCTGGTTTTACAAAAGTTCGAATACTTCCAGTATCTAATAGAAAATTTGAGTCCAATTCAGGTAAATAAATATACGGTAATTCGGCTTTAATATTATTTAAGAATACAACCTCATAATATTGTTCAGGCTCATTCCCGTAAAATTTACATTGTTGTTAGTATTTTCCGTATTTCCTTGTTCATAGTTTTATTGGTTCATATTCATATAGTTTGGTTCATACATATGTGAATAATTGGATTCATACATATTTGTATAGTTTTGCTCTTAAAAAGGGTTATCAAAATTTGAAAACTCCTGATTATCAGCATAATCATTGTTTTCGTAATTTGAGAAATTAGTATTTAAATTCTCATGATTAACAGTATAATCTTCTTGATTATAAAGTTGTTCAGTAATTACATTTTTATTTTGGATATTATTATTTAATATAGTATTGCCAGAACTCCTGTCTATAGGTTCTACTTGTCTTGTTCTAATAGAGTTGTTGTTGGCTAAAATTTGGTCTTTGAAAATTGTGTTGGAAATTAGGTCTCATATTTTGACTTGATTTTGAAATTATTTGTATTCCTTCCAAAATAATTTGGAATATAATTTCCATTCATAGTATTATGAAATCTTAAAAAATTAGGATTTAACACATTAGGAAAATTATTTTGCGAATAATTGAGGAAAAAATTGTGTGAATAATTAGGGTTAAAGTTACGCAAATAAGGTGGTTTATACATTGGTTGCAATTTTTGATTTTTATTTTGTAAATTCGTTGGTACATGTTTATTCTGTGGTAGCTGTGAATTTTTTGAAATAAATAAAAATGTCTTCTTCACGCACAAAAACCAAGTACTGTTGGATTTTTAAACGTTTTATTACTTGCATGTTATACGGTAAATCTAGTATGAATGTTTTTAAAGCAAATTCATCATAATGATTAATTTTTATTAATTTAGCTGTAAAGTCTTCATTTGTAGTGTTTAATTTAGCAGAAAGTAAACTTCTAGAATCCTGAATTCTCATGCAAAAATTTAAAGGATGTTCATTTTAAAAAGGTTTTAAATTAATTAAGTTTTGAATAAGACAGTCAATAGATCTCTGATCTGCAAATGTATTTATAAGGGCTTGTTTAACTAAAGTTCCATTATTCAACTCAGCTTGAGAAACAATAAGTTCTGCGGCTCTACCTATTAGTTTACTTAATATTGTATCAAATACACATATTTATTTATAGGGTCATTTAGACTATTTGTGTTTTGAAAAGCTTTTAATAAATTTTCAGAGGCTGTTATAAATCTCTATATTAATTTTCGATTTCCGTCAAAATTTGGAACGTTATCAGCTTGGTAACGCAAAAGAGTGTAATTTGGCATTTTTTGATTTTCGTTTTTATTGTCAGTTGAACCAGAATTAATTGATAATTCGTTTAATGAGCTGATTAGGTCAAGATTTACTTCTTTAAAGAGATCAATTTTGATGGATATATACATTTAATACATAAAAGTTCAAGTAAAAATTATATTTTCGAAAATAAGTTGTAAAATTACGAATTTAAATTATATATATCAAATATAGGAAATATAACTTAATTTTGCAAATAATATGGTAATAATTAAATATGTTAACTTACAATAATAGTAGAAAAAAAGAGTTTCTTCTTACAACTAGGCCCTTACTGCTAGGCTGGTTTGGCGATGTTTGTCCTCCCCAGTGGTGATGTGTTGGGCTGCTAGTCCTTCCTAGTAGTCTCTTGTTTGACCTGCTAATTGTCCTGTTCCTTTTTCCTCGCTGGTTTCCCAAATTCGAAGTGGGCCCCGTGAAAGTTGCCTTAGATCGGCACTGTCTGCTTTCAGTAGTTTTCAAATTTCACTTTTTAAAAAATTTAATTTACTTTGAAATCCAAAATTTACAAGTTTTCAGAAGGAGAGCGGACTAACAAGCGATTCAACACCATCTTTTGCCTCTATTTATAATATATCGTTATCTCTAAATAGAAATACAATGCTTAGCATTATAAGGGATGTAATTGCTATTGAATGGTTTAAATGATTCGATTTCATGACCTTACGCCACATACTGGCCATCCTAGGAACTTCCAAGTATTCCAGCAATTTCCCTTGGCCAGTTTTACAAAAAAAAATCCCAAATCTGTGCAGCGACTAGTTCCTTATATAGCTGGCGCGTCCTTTCATAGTTGCCCAACCATTACATAGTCGAATTCTGCACGGGGAAAAAGAAAATTTACATTTTTTTTTGGGGTTTTAAAACTTTTTTTATTATTTCGATTAAACATTATTTTAGTTCTCTTTGCAACATTATTTAGGATTTTATGTGTATATTTAACAAAATAAATAATGTCCCTATATAACTTGTTGAAAATTATAAACAGGAAATTTAGTTCAGTAATAATATTACATCTATTATTAAAAATAGTCACTTTGAAATTTAAGGTTTTGTTTCTCTGTACGTTTGGTTTGAAATCTAGCCTTTCTCCTTTCTTAATTCCCACCCTGTACAGATAACACACTATTATACGCATATATTTTATAGAAATGTATGTGGGTAGTGGAATTCTGTACGAGAGAAGTTTGCGACGAATTTTTTGACTTTTTAAATTGGTTTTTAATTAATTTTTGTATCATTTCCTCCATAAAAGGGTTTTATTTTAGAAAATGGAATTTTACCGAATATTTAAACATTTTATTATTCCGCCATTTTGTTTTGTCATTGTGGCGACTGAATGTCTCCCACATTTGTCTGCCAAACTTAAAATTTGCGCATATCACACTGTATATATGTGTTTTTCTTTTCATTGTTACTGCATAACATACAGTACATATTTATTTTATTTTACATTTACTTTTTTAATCTAGGCTAATTATCTATTGCTATTGAGAAATGTAACAATTTGTACTAGTTTTCTGTACATAATTGTGGGAATTTCCATCGGCATTTAGAGTCTAATTTAGTTTTAAGGTTCTTGTATGCTATCCGTTAATTTTTATTTTTACAACACTTCTTTGTACAATTTTATGTTGTTGAACGTTCGATAATAGGAACCATCACCGATAGTGAACTGTTTATTGCATTTAGGGTTTATGATAGGAAAATACCGAAACGACCCTTCTTAGTAAAGCTTTCTCCAAATTCCCATTTTACTATCTGTAATGAATGTTTTTATTTTGACCATGGGAAAGTTTACGAAGATAGAAAAAAACCCCTTTTGCCAACGAATAGGACCAATCAAAGCGAGGAATTTTGGCACAGGGGGTGGAACTTTATGTTTCTTGAGATTTGTATTAATATTAGAGAAGGACTCTGTTTTTGGACTTGCAAGAAGTCGAATGTGAATTTTGTTGTTCTAGTTCAATAGACTTATTTTTTTTTCGTTTTAACAGTGTTTCAATAAACTCTCACAGTTCATATAAAAAAGGAATATATAGCTAATCAAGCACACACATACATTCCTAAAGTGGTGACCCCGACATAATTTGTTTTGTGAGAGCAAGTAGTGTAATTAGTGCTTCAGTGTTTTAGTGATAAATTGAACAATCAACGTAAGGAGCTAGTATTACAGTGAACTTTTTATCATTCCTTTTGTGGTAGGTTGTGTTTTAGTCAATACAACAGTCCCTAAGCTATCGTGAGTTTATTTGTAACAAATATTTCGCGGTATACCATGCCTAACTCTGCGGCAGAAACCAACAGTGCCATCCCTATCGCGAACGCTGTCGCGATAAATTCCGCGCCGCGACTTCCAGACTTTGACCCGTCGGATCCAGAACTTTGGTTTGTAATCGTAGAGGCTCGCTTTAATAGATCAAAAATCACAAATACTGATCAAAAATATTTGGACATTCCCACAACACCACACCATTCGGATTGTTCGAATTTCCATTTATGACGTTTGGACTTCGAAACGCAGCACAAACTTTTCAGCGTTTCATGGATGAAGTTACTCGAGGGTTGGACTATTGTTATGTGTACCTAGACGACATCCTTGTTGCCTCAACGACGCCCGAAGAACACCTCCGCCACATGGAAACACTGTTTCAGCGGCTTCAGCAATACGGCATCGTCATTAACACAAGTAAATGTGTTTTTGGCCAGCCCCAAGTCAAATTCCTAGGATATTGCGTCTCAAACGCAGGCACCCAACCACTGCCAGAAAAGGTCGAAACTATTCTGGCCTACCCAAAACCTGAAACGGCTAAGCAACTTCGTCGCTTCCTGGGTATGGTGAATTTCTACCGGAGATTCATACCCAAAGCAGCCGAGATTCAAGCATCACTGAACACACTCCTCAAGAAAAAAATCAAAGGAAGATCCCCGTTACACTGGACCACAGAAGGTCTAGCCTCGTTCGGAGCCAGCAAGAAAGCACTAGCCCAGGCTACCTTGTTGTCGCACCCAAATGTCAACGCACCCCTTGCTATATTCTGTGACGCTTCAGACTCTGCCATTGGCGCTGCCTTGCAGCAGTGGGTAAATGATCAGTGGCAACCACTTAGCTTTTTTTCCAAGAAGCTCAGTCCTACAGAGTGCAAATATAGCGCTTATGACCGTGAGCTACTGGCCGCCCGTCAAATATTTCAGACACATGGTGGAAGCAAGAAAATTTAGTATTTTCACGGATCATAAACCACTGATATATGCATTTCGTCATAAGAAAAGCCAAGTATCACCTCGACAGTTCCGGTACCTGGATTTTCCCAGGATTCCCTGGATTCCTTTCACTAACAACACAATCTGGTGCGATATGTCAACTTCAATAGCTAGACCATTTATTACGAAGCCATTCAGGAAACCAGTTTTTGACAGCATACACCAACTAAGCCACCCCGGAGTCAGAGCCACAGTGAAACTAGCAACTCAGCGCTATGTTTGGCCATCTATGAAGAGTGACTGCAGGAAGTGGGCCCAATCCTGTCCTAAATGCCAGCGTTCGAAGATCTCGCGTCATGTCATTAGTCCAGTCGGAACGTTTGCACCGCCCTCTAGCCGTTTTGAGCATGTTCACCTTGACATAGTGATAATTCCGTTATCTGAGGGATACAGATATTGTCTGACCATGATAGACAGATTTTCCAGGTGGCCTGAAGTAATACCACTGAAAGATCAGGAAGCAACCACCATGGCACGAGCCTTTTGTGACAACTGGGTGTGCAGGTTTGGCGTTCCACTACGAGTCACCACCGATCAGGGCCGGCAATTTGAGTCTTGCCTGTTCAAGCAAATTAATTGTCTAATGGGCACCAATCATATTCGTACAACGGCATACCACCCCGCAGCTAATGGCATGATCGAAAGGTTTCATCGCCAACTTAAGGCTTCCCTTCGATATCATAAGTCCCGCTGGACCGAGAGCCTACCCACAGTTTTGTTCGGTATCCGAATGGCTTGGAAAGAGGACCTCGACGCTACAGCTGCAGAGATGATATACGGCCAACCCATTCGCCTGCCTGGAGAGTTCTTAGCATCCCGCTCACTGAATATCCAAGATGATGGCTCCAGCAACTTCGCCACTGAACTAAGTACACATTTTCTTGAGCTACGCCCCACCAATGGATCTAACCACGATGCAAAGAGAAAAACGTTTATTTTTAAAGATATTCAAACAGCCACTCATGTTTTTGTTGGCCATGACGCTCAGAATAAGCCTCTGCAACATCCTTACGATGGCCCGTACCGCGTCGTTAGCCGGGAGATTAAGGCGTTCGTCGTTGACCTAAGGGGACGCCACGTCACCGTCAGTATCGATCGACTCAAGCCAGCGTATATCTTGAACAAGGACCCAGAGGACATGCCACTGTCACAAGATATGGAGACGGAATACGTCATTCACCCAGCAGGAATCCCTAGAAACGATCAAGTCACTCTGCAACCCGCAGAAATTACCAGAACCAGATGTGTCTCGCAACGAGAAGAAGCACACAAGCCAGCAGATGGGAACCATGCTCCCGCATCAAAACCCATCCGCAGGTCACCAGAGCGTCACCAGTCAACCGGATCGGGCAGACATGTCCGGTTTCCCAACCGCTTCCAGGCTGGATTGTCGTGAATCTCAATCACTGGCAGGGGGTGTTGTGGCGACTGAACGTCTCCCACATTTGTCTGCCAAACTTAAAATTTGCGCATATCACACTGTATATATTTGTTTTTCTTTTCATTGTTACTGCATAACATACTGTACATATTTATTTTATTTTACATTTACTTTTTTAATCTAGGCTAATTATCTATTGCTATTGAGAAATGTAACAATTTATAGGTACTTAGTTTTCTGTACATAATTGTGGGAATTTCCATCGGCATTTAGAGTCTAATTTAGTTTTAAGGTTCTTGTATGCTATCCGTTAATTTTTATTTTTACAACACTTCTTTGTACGATTTTATGTTGTTGCACGTTCGATAATAGGAACCATCACCGATAGTGAACTGTTTATTGCATTTAGGGTTTATGATAGGAAAATACCGAAACGACCCTTCTTAGTAAAGCTTTCTCCAACTTCCCATTTTACTATCTGTAATGAATGTTTTTATTTTGACCATGGGAAAGTTTACGAAGATAGAAAAAAACCCCTTTTGCCAACGAATAGGACCAATCAAAGCGAGGAATTTTGGCACAGGGGGTGGAAGTTTATGTTTCTTGAGATTTGTATTAATATTAGAGGACTCTGTTTTTGGACTTGCAAGAAGTCGGATGTGAATTTTGTTGTTCTAGTTCAATAGACTTATTTTTTTTTCGTTTTAACAGTGTTTCAATAAACTCTCACAGTTCATATAAAAATGTATTGGATATATAGCTAATCAAGCACACACATACGTTCCTAAACCATAAAGGACTCGCACTAAAAATGTACCAGTTTATCCGTATTTTACACTTTTTTCTTGCAAAATTTAAGGTCAATTGGATAAGTAGTTTTTTGATAGTCAATTTTATCAGGTTATCCCTATTATCATACCTAATTTTTGTGTAAAATTTGAGGTGCACATCGAAAAGTAAGAAACTACTAAACTATTGTCTTGAATTGTGTAGGGTTGTTATTAAAACAAAAGAATTTCACTAAAGGTTTTTTATATTAAATATTTCAAAGACAAATATGAAACACGAGGGCTGCCATGCGATGCTATCACAGACTGCTTGGCGCTATTGAGAGGTCCAACTGCTGTTACCAAATTGCAATAACATATATTACAAGTCCTCTTTCAAAAGAAACCAAATAATAATATTTTAGAAGTACAATCATTATTTTTAGGAACATTTTTTTCTACTATAAGTCTGCGACAGGTGAATTTTGAGTCTTAAGGTTTGTAACAGGACACTCTTCTGGGATATTTTGAACTACTTTGAAACGCACTGAACCCGCTTTAGATTTAGTACACATATCCTCATTCAATGGGAACAACTTAAAAGTAGGTATATATGGTCTTAAAACTTATCGGTTTCTACGATAGTTAGAATCATTTACGTGCAGAACAGAGTAATTAGCCTGAGACTTTTTAATAATCGCGTTCGGCTTCCACTCGCGCGTTGTAACAATACTTGCTTAACAGGATTAAGCTAGGTAGCTTCTTTGTTGATATGCCATAGTAAGCTTTTTATTTAACTCCATTTAATTTTTTATTAGTTGTTTTGACACTAGAATATACTGGCTCTAAGATTTTTGTCAGTGTTGTCCTTAATATTCTTCCCATTAACAATAAGCTCGATCCTGGAAGATGCTCTTTGGGAGTGGCATTGTAATCTAGTCCTGCGAGGAAGGGGACAAGACACTTTGTACAGCTTTCACAAACAGGTCCTTTACAGTTTGTATTCTTCGTTCAATCATATGTCATTGCTTTTTGGATAGTGAGGACTAAAGGTGTTCAAAGTAATGTTATATTGAAATTTTGAGAGTTGAATGGAGGACCGTTATCTGAAAAACTTTTATCTGCTAGGCCATGTAATGGAAAAAATATTTTTAAAACGACTCCTGTTTTACTAGCCAACTTATTGACCACAGCAAACTTGATAAAGTAATCTACAATTATCAAGTGGTTTTGAGTTTTAATTCTCATAAAATCAAGGCTAGTTTTTTGCCAAAGAAGAAGAAGAGGCTCATAAGGTGTTAACGGTTCCCTTTAAATGCTTCTTGCATACATTTGACATATAGAGCATGACAGGACATCTGTTCAATGTATGTCATTAACCCAGGATTTTAAAATAGATTTTCGTGCCCTTCTTTTGCAAGATACAACACCCTGATTAGTTTGGTGAATAATACCTAAAAACTCTGATCTGAGAAAGTATGATTAGTGTTTTTTTTAAATAATACACTTTAAAGAACATTGATGTCACTGTATGGAACACTATTTTTATGTCTAGGCCAACCACTGACTGCATATTTTACTTTTTGCAAAACCTGGTCTTCATTGATAGTGTTTTGGAGTCTTGCTTTAATTTGCTTTAAAGTCGAAATAACTGAATATACCCTTAGGTTAGTGTATGGGTACTTTGTACACATTTGTTCTGGAGGTGGATCTCTACTCAATGTGTCTGATATGTTTAACTTTTTTCCTGGTACATAGATAATATTAAATTGGTATCTTAATAGCCTACCTGATTGCTAATCTTTGCTACAGAATGATTATTGTGCACAGAAGGGGACAAAATGGACTAATAATGTAAAATACTTGGCTCCTAAAAGCTGTGAGAACAAATAATCATGAGTTGGGATGTTACATATTTCACGTTTTACATAATTATGAAGATTACGTGGATCTATGCATGAATGAATGGTTTCATTACTTTTAGGAACAACCACTATGGGATTGACCCAATCCAAAGGTTAATTAACCGGCACAATTATATTTTCTGATACTAATCTGGGCAGTTCTTGCTTGACCTCATCTCTATGTCCAATAGGAGTTTTTCTGCAGGGACTTACTTGGGGTACTGCATTATTTTGTAATGTGATTTTACACTTTATTTTTCGTATTCCCGAGAACACACTTTTATATGCATCAAGAATTTTATTTAGAGATACGTTTGAGTAAGCTGTAATAGCATCAGCAGAATGAAGAGATGAATTTTTAAAATGTTTTGTTTTCCTTTGGTTAACTATATTAAGTTTTGGCTCTGGAAAGTCCTTAAACTGATTTTTGGGTCTCGGAGCCCAATACATAAAAGCATAAGATTTTGGTGACATCATTAAGATTACATTATAATATAATTTGCCTTAACACAATTATACTTTGTTCTAAGTAAGAAAGCAACTTTGGCGATGCAGGCAATAGTTCCCTGAATTATAATTGTAAACTTTTAAAGTCATCATAATTTAAAATGTTCACTGAGCTACCTGTGTCAATTTTTAGATTAAAAAAATCATTGGATTCTGAATCACTTTTGGCTTAAACATGCTCAACCGAGCACTCAATATAGCTGTAATGAGTGAAGAGAAATTTTATATGAACTATAACACTAATCTTCGGATATACCGTGAACAGTTTTTTTACAAAATTTTCGATAATGTCCTGACTGTCAATTATCTTAGAGGACGATTTTCTCACGTTTAAAAACTTCGCTCTTACGATGGAACTAAAAAACTGCCTTTTTACATTAAACCTTTTATATGATTACCAAATTTTGAACAATACATAGTGATTTATAAAATACTACAATTTTTGACAAATGTTAACAGTTCTAATAAACCCTATTTTCGAATAACTAAATTTTTAATATACTCACAATTAAAATATATTTAATAGACTATACCTTGTAAAAAATTCAGTATTATTATGAGCATTAATTTCAGTTCTTTTCCTTTCCATAAACTTCTCTATCCGATCATATAAATCTGTATTTCTAGCTTTAATTTGTATCAGATGTGGAGGTACATAATTGATTTGTATTTCCTGAGATATCTCAAAGTTGTACTTTTTTCTTTTTGGTGGATAATTATCGCTTAAGGCTAAAATAAAACAAGTATTATCAATAACTTTATAATTTGATTCAAAAGTTAAACAAAATATTTCTTATAAATTTGATAAAATTTTAGAAGAAACATATTTTTATCTTTACAGCCTTAATAAATCACGTACAATTTACATTTGAGCCTAATGTAAATAACTGCCACATACATAATTTTGACTTAAACTTAGTCTAATTTTGTAAAGAGCCAAAATAAGATAGTATTTTACAATAATATAACATATGATATTAAATAATTACTATAAAAATATTCTTTTTATTATGACTAAGCTTCTACATAGTTACTTGACCACTGACATTCTTTATTCTCTTTCCAAGCTCCCTCGTTGTTGGAATATATTTCTTTTTTCCATATCGGGACAGACTGTTTTAAACTATTTATACAAAACTCAGTTGCTTTAAAAGCATCCTCTCTGTGGGGTGAAGAAATTGCAATTATCACACTTGCTTCCTTGACAGGCACTTGACCCAGTCTGCAACTCAAATAAGAAAGAATCAAAACAATAAATTAAAATTTAAATAAAATTATCGACATAAGTTATAATAACAGTCCTTTCAAAGTGACAGAAAATGTATGCTTATGAAAAGATCTTACTGTCGGCCTTGCATCGTATTTTTAGTTAGCTTCTTCACGACGTTTCGGCTTGTACAGTATCTTAATCCTGAAGCCCAAGACCAAGATTTTGTATTTCTCCCTGGACATCTGAGGAACTGATAAATACATGATTAATATTAATGACATTGGGATACTGCTTTTAGATTTTTACACCCTGCAGTCGGTGTGGTAATGGTGGAGGCGGGAAGTTGTGAGAAATGGAATATAGGTGGACTCATCACTGCGAGTCTAATCTAGATTTAAGTTTGGGTTACACATGGCTAAATCCACAATATTAGGCGGAGTCTAGTTGCAGTGTGAATAAATCTTGTTTTTAGCCAAAAAAAAAGCAAAAAAGAGTCATTCCTGCCAGATGTCAGACTGCAGGGATAAACTCCATTTCTTGCAACATTCCTTCAATTACTACATCACCCACCCATCCAAGGCGTACAAATCTTGGGGCGGTACCACTGGGTCATAATTAACCGTATAGTTGATCAGACGCCCAGCAATGAATACACATACACTTGGGCTCCAGGACTTATGTCAAGAGTAAACTAAAAGGACATTTCAAGACTACATGGTTATATATACAGCATTATATTATATGCAGTGATTTATCAAACAGTACTCTACAGAGCAAAGCTCCAAATGGTATTACATTGATCATAAGTACAAATTTATATAAAATACATTTGAACACAGAATACGTAAAAAAACAGAACACTTTAATGAAATAGTCAATAAGTAGTCAATTTATAAAAAAAATAGAAATATTCAAAAAACAAAATTTTAAAAATATGTCACGATACATCTGATCGATGATGAACAAACAAACATGAATACATACAATATAAGTATTAACATAAGTGACACAGTACAGTCAACACCATTAAGGAAACAATAACATGAAAAAAAAATTACACATTAAAAATAATATTCTTAAAACTTTCAAAAGAACAGCTGAAATTATCAAAGTTATAATAACAATCATTGTAGGTTTAACAGGTCGGTCAGTCACTCCCATGACTTTAGGCTTTCATAAAAAAGATGTCTATTAGAAGTTATTCTAATTGGAGCTTTGAAATAAATTCTCACTACTTTCGATCATTCCGTTTACTAGCTTAAAAAGAAAAAACATCATCGCATACGCCTTCGCCTTTCTAGATTGTCCAAACCAACCAAGAGAATTCTTACTTGATAAGGAATTTCTGTATAACGAAAATTTGAAATAATATAAATTTGCAGAATTTATTTTGCATGTTTTCAAGGCCTTTGATATGTAAATTGTAATAAGAAGACCATACTATACAATTATACTCAAGAATACTACGAACTAAACAATTGTACAAGGCTTTCAAAGGTTTGGTATCATTAATATTATCACAGTTTCAAACCTAACATTCTGTAGCTTTTTAGTATGATGTTTTCTATATGTGCATTAAAATTGAGTTGTGTATCAAAAATCATTCCCATTAATAGTTTAATTTAATTATTAGTTTCTACTTCAAACAAAAAAAAAACATCATTGAGGTGATAATTAAATTTAACTGGTTCTTTTCGACGGGATAAACTGATATATTTACGTTTGGTGCTGTTCAGAGTGAAAAAGTTATTGCCACACCATGTATTAAAATTATTAATTTCACTGTGTATAAATTCACAATCTTCGACACCATTAACAATTCGAAAGAATTTTAAGTCGTCAGCATAAAGAAGACACTCACAGTCCTTAAATGCAGAGACAACATCGTTCACAAACAACAGGAATAGCACTGAACCTAAGTGCGATCCCCGTGGCACTCCAGAGTTGGCTTTAATTTCTCTTTAAGTTCATCTGCTTAAATATGATTTAATCCAACCAAGGTAAGACCCATTCAATCCACGTGCTCCCAACTTCATTAGCAGCAAATGATGTGATACACTGTCGAATGGTTTTGTCATATCTATCTATCTCTATATCTTCGTTGAGGTAATCTTGGAACTCTAAATTTGTGGCTGTAGACCTGCTCTTGTAAAAACCGTACGGCTTAAAACTTATATAGTGTTTAAAGGTGTTAAATAGTTCATCGGTGATTATTGACTCAAATACCTTGGGGATTATTGAAAGTAAAGAGATACCTCAATAGTTACCAATTTGGTTCTTAGATCCATTCTTGAAAACGGGAAAAAGCGTTGATTGCTTCCAAAGCGCATCTTTTGAGGAAGCAAGGAGACAAGCCATCAGGACCAGCACTCTTATTAGTATAGAGGGATTGGAGTTTATGTAGTAACTCCTCAGTCGTAAACTTATGACTCCTTAAAATAATCGCGCTATGCATTTCAGCCCAGACCCAAATTTCCTCAAACGTTGAGCAGGTACCACGTAAGATTTTTGACTTAAAGTGGGCCTTTAACGCAACCAGAACTCCTCCTCCTCTCCCGCAGTTCAACTCCATATAATTTCTATCTCCACGAAATACAGAGTAATGCGTTCCAAACAATTCGGAGCTGGATTATATAGCTACTGAATTTGAGTTAGTGAAGGTCACCAAACATTGGGTATGTTTGCTAAAAATGTCTTTATTATATTCAATCAATGCTGCTTCATCGAATATATATATATATATATATATATATATATATATATATATATATATATATATATATATATATATATATATATATATATATATATATATATATATATATATATATATATATATATACATATATATATACATGAATATGAAAGCGCATTTTTATTGATTTTAGTATCTACTCTCCGCATGTTGGTGCTAATGCATATTTTGCCAAATTCCTATGAGTTTGCAGCCGGAAACCACCGGAGCCCCAATAGGTGGCGCTAAGTGTTATACTTAGCATGTAGTACTGTTCCAGTATGATAGACGTCTAGTTTTCGATTTTGTCATATCGAGCAATCTGTTAATTCAGATCTCCCTGGGTACAAGCCTGCCTGATGAGGGTAAAGGCCCAGAAATCATGATCGCAGGAGGGTACCCTGTGACATAATCGAAAGCAATTCTTCTTGTAGGCCGTTTTGCACCTGCAGAAATTATATATTTCTGCTATTCTATATATATATATATATATATATATATATATATATATATATATATATATATATATGAATCAACACACTCACAAGGGATTAAACACATTTGTCTCGAACTGTCGATTACTAACTGTATTTAGTTTTAGTCGACGACAAGCTCATTAAGCTATAAAGTGCGGGACACGAAAGAAAACCGGGCGGTTCTTATAATAAAGGTTCATAGTCTTAAGCAAGCGGAAAAGTAAAATTTGTGTACGCAAATAAATTTTATGTTATTTTATTTGTTGTAATAGTTTGCGGCTTCACCTATAAAGTGCGCCAGCTAAGCGGTACGGAAAATTAATCGAGGATTTAGTAAATTTCGCACTGGTCCACTTGTAATTGGGATGTGCCTAGAGTCTCCATGCACTTGCCGCTAGAAGGTTTTAGCTATTTCCAGTGGCGCCTATACATTTCGGGCATTTGTTTTCATTTCTATATAAATGCGAGGAAAAACAATTCGAAGCGGTGCACGTGAAGTTATTGCGAGCGTTATAGAGGCCTGTACTAGAAAAGCTGAAAATAATAGATTGACTATTCCAATTCAAAATCGAACAGAACGCTGCATTTTACACTGGTGTTTCGGAAAGTAGTGTAACAAAAATTCAAAGAGAACTTAATGATCGCTCATGTTCTACTTCACCTTTAAAATCTCCTGGTAAAAAAAGACACCGATTATCATACAAAGATAAATTTGACGATGGTGATTTTCAAGTAATTCGACGAACAATAGAGGATTTTTATATAAACTTAAAGAAGATTCCGACCTGCAAACCCCTACTTCGTGCTGTAAAGAACAAAATAGATTTTCCGTACGGGTATAAAACCTTAAATCGGCTTTTACGATCAAATGGTTTTGTTTGGCGCAAGTGCCAAAATAAACGAAAATTGCTCATTGAGAGACCAAATATTTTTCACTGGCTGGTGAAATATCTATCAACTGTAAGGCAATATAGGCAAGAAGGACGCAATATTGTGTATCTAGACGAAACCTGGGTAGATAATGATATGACAGTGAACAAATGCTGGCAAAGCGAAAGTGTTACAGGTGTTGTTCAGGAAATCCGCTCTAATAGTCGCTTTATTATAGTTCATGCTGGTTCAGAAGCCGGATTTGTTCCAGGTGCTGCTTTAGTTTTTCGCTCCGGACTAACAACTGGAGACTATCATGGACAGATGAATAGAGATAATTTTGAAAGGTGGTTGCTCGAGAAGCTTCTACCTAACATTCCTCCCAAATCAGTCGTGGTAATGGATAATGCGTCTTATCATTCTCACGTAGAAGATAAAGTGCCAACTAAATACTCTACAAAAGCTCATATGATATCGTGGCTTAAATCAAACAATCTTGTATGTGATTCAACATGGAGAAAATATCAATTATATGAAGTAATATCAGCCAACAAGCCTAGAGAAAAAAGTATAAAATTGACGGTCTTTTACGTAACCTCGGTCATACACCTTTAAAGCTGCCTCCATACATGTGCGACCTCAACCCTATTGAACTTGCATGGGCAGGAGTAAAAAAATATATTCGAGAGCGCAACACCGGTGAACTTTCAATTAGATTTAAATAAAATAACATTAGAAGCGATTGACTCAATATCGGCTGAAAATTGGAAATCGTATGTTCAACAAGTTCGTTCTATTGAAGATATATACTGGGAAGTAGATGGCAAAATTGACACGGTTATTGATGATTTAGTTAGCACACTGGGATCTTGAAGTAGTGACGACGAAACCTCATAATTTTCAGAGGAAGACAACGATTTAGAAGGAGAAATAATGGTTCGATTAGAATCACAACTGTCAACCTCAAAAATGGCTTAGTTTTTCTCATATATTTTGCAAAATTGTTCATAAAGTAGCTGTCAATAAACTGCTTCAAAATAATTAATTTTCTGGTCAATACCGGGTGTCAAAAAATATCTAATATTGCAATAAACATTTGAAAAACTACAGAACTCATATTTTTCCAAAATTAACACATCAATATAGTTATAGTACGAGAGCCAGCACTGATTCCAGTGAACAAGATTTACCAAAATTTTAACTTATGCAGTTCGACTTTAGGCTATTCGGGTATGCCAAAAGTGACCACTTGTCTCCGTCTGTCATATTACTTTTTACAGGGGGCGTCATTGTGAAGTACTATACAGGGCGTTTCTTAATTGCGTGCTAATGTTAAAGGGGGGTGATTCTTGGACCTTTTTGGTAAAAAAGTTTAATATGAACCTAAAAGTCTTAACTTTGGAGATACAAGGTTTTAAAAAAACATTTTTTAAAATCCTAATTCTGATGCTATTATAGATAAATAACTGTGTGAAATTTGATACGCGTCTTTTATGCATAAAAGGGCATTTTTTATTAAGAATCAATTTTTGAAATTTCTACCAGTGGGGTGCATATGTAATTAACCTGAGTAAATCCGTACGCTCTTTAATGAATAGAAGACGTATATCAAATTTCATGCAGTTAGTATGCAGGGATGAAAAAAATGTTTTCTTTTTAAACTTACCATCCTGTATCTCAAAAGTTAAGACTTTTAGGACATAAAAACACCCCCTTTAACATCAACACGCAATTAGGAAACGCCCTGTATAGTACTTTACAATGACGGATCCTGTATAAAGTAATATGACAAACGGAGACAGACGGCCTTTTTTGGCATACCCGAGTAGCCCAAAGTCGAACTGCATAAATTAAAATTTTGATAAATCTCGTTCACTGGATCTGAGGCTGGCTGCTCTTGTAACATCTAGACTTGTAAATCGTGTATCACTATATTGGGTGGTCCAATAATAGTGGACGTAGGCAGTAGCCCGGGAACCGTTAATGACAGAACTCAAGAAAAAATATATTTATAGGTAAATCGATCAAGAAAAATCAAAATTAAATCATTTTAAAATTCGAAAGTTCGCCGTTTTTGCAACACAAAAGAGATATTGAATATTGAAACAAAACAGACAAATATAGATAAAGGTTCATTAAACATATTTACATTTTTTAATTATCTGAAGTGCGTATAGTCAAAAAGGAGTGCCATATTATTTAAAGAACGACGGGACACCACTGGTTTAAAAAGATTTTTTTGGCCGACCTTCCTAAACCGATTGACTCCGCCCGGTTTTAAAAATGATATAATATCTTGATGAAGGCAACATCAAAATTGTAATACATTGTCTAAATGGCCTACAAATATAATGCAGATAGGATATTTGTTTGACATGCATAAACCCTACATGTACAATATCTTGACTATATTTTATGCCTTTTAATTTTCTTTAAAACTAATTTTTATTTAACTAAACTAAAACATTACAGTAACGTTCAAATATATGAGCAATTGTCACGTGTTTTAGAAAAAAGTTCTGACATAATAAGACTTATATATAGTTTTTAATATAAAAAAAATAACTTGATTATGATTGTAGTACTTAAGTCCTTAAATACCTTAGTACTAAAGATCTGCTTTAAGTATTTAATAAATTTTGAATACTTAGAAGTACTTTTGCTGAGTACCTATTTCAGCTCTGCTTACAGCACACCAAAATTCTTTCTATTTCATTTGAAACACTAGGATTTATTTGTATTTATTTCATATTTTTACAATGTGAACAAAACCATTTGAAAACATTCACACTATTCCATAATATTTAAGTTTCTTTAACAAAATTGCGTGGTCAATTGTTTCAAACGCTCGTTTAAAATCGGGGAAAGACAGCTATTACAAAATTATCATTATCTATTAAGTCAATCCATGTAGCTACTGCGTGTTGTAAAGCTGATTCACAAGAACGGTTTTTCCTAAAACCGGACTGGTTCAGAAAAAGTAAATTATATGAATTAAAATTTCCAGTCGTAAAAAGTAGAGGTGTTCTTAAATCATATGGGATTTTAACTTTACATATATAAGTGTTTCAATGTTTTTCTTTAGGAATAAGAATATGTTTCGAGCTAGAAATATTCCATAAACGTAATTTTAAATGTAAAGTTTATTATGATGGGCATACTTCTATTCTGTAATTTCTGAAGAGAAGCTTTACTGTTATTATCTAACAGAAACAGTAAACTAGGACAGTAGTTGAAATGTATTATATACAGTTATTCTTGAATTAATAGATAGATTTTTTGCTATTCGGGAGAAGAAAAAAGTTTTTTACAAATTTTCTTCCTTATATATAAAAAGTGATTTTTAAAGGTCAAATAGTTATCTATAATAAAACCCAAATACTTTATCTTAATTACTATTTCTATATTACTGCCATATATTTTTACTTCATTCATATCAGGGGTAGAGATATTTAGTTGTAAGAATCATTGCTTTTGTTTTATTTACATTAAGCTTCAACTTGTTTAAATCTAAGTATTTTTCTACTTTTGAAAGTTCAATATTAATATTTTCTATAGCAGTTTTTACATCTTTATTATTACAGGACAACAATGAATCATCGGCGAATAGATTGAGAAAATCTGTTCTTATATAATGATTTATATCGTTTAGGTAAATAATAAAAAGCAAGAGGCCCAACACTGACCTCTACAGCACTACAAAACTGTTATCTATTTCATCAGAAACACTAAAATCTATTTTTGTTATTTGTCTTCTGTTTTCAAGATATAAACAAAACGATTTGAAAACTTTGCCCCCTATTCCATAATACCTAAGTTTTTTTAACAAAATTGCACGGTCGATTGCTTCGAAGGCTCGTTTAAAATCGAGAAAGACAGCTAATACAAAATTACCATTATCTATTAAGTCATTCCATGTTGCTATTATGAATGGTTTTTTCTAAAACCTGATTGGTAAGGAAAAAGTAAATTATTTGAATGAAATATTCAATCATTTATTTGTGAACTGCCAATTCGAGAATTTTTTATTATTTGCTATATTTATTTCACCTTGTACTACTTTATTTTCGTTTTCAAATTTTATTAAATTTTGATTAAATCCTTTGTTACGGTTCTTAACAAGTTCTTTTAATGTTTTCCACATTAATTTACTTTTGTTGCGATTACAATCTATTTTTTTGAAAAAATATAATTCTTTTTTTTGTTTAGATATGAAGACAAAGTGATTTCTGTTAAGTTTATATTCTTCCCACAGTATAAGTTTTTCATTTTCTGTCCTACTTTTTTAAAATTTTATATATGATTTATTTTTTATTTGACTTGCTTGTTTTAATTCTGCCCCACCCCAAGGTAGATCATTGAACCTAACAGATGTAGTTTTTATGGGTGCTATTCTATCAATAACCTCTGAGCATCTAATGATCTGAAATTTTAGGGCTTTCATGAAGTAAACACTTAACATCAAAATTACCAATTACTAGGTCTATCATACTGTATTTTTTGTACATTGTGACTCATTGACTTAACCCCAGAATATTGAGACTATGCGAGACTGCGATCTGTCCAAGGCATTTGATTGTGTAGATCGCGGAATACTGCTGAGCAAGCTGAAGATGTATGGTTTTAGTGACACAACAGTGTCTTGGTTTGCGTCATATCTGTCTCAGCGCGTACAGTCTGTGATAGTTAAAAATGAAGAATCAAACCTTCTAGCAGTCGAGAGTGGTGTTCCCCAAGGATCAGTTTTGGGACCTTTATTGTTCTTGCTTTACGTGAATGATCTTGCTAGTGTAAACATAACAGGTAAAATCACTATGTTTGCTGATGACACGACAATACTTTGGCATCAGAAAATTAAGGAACTTCTTGAGAATGGCTGAGGACTTGACAATAATCAAGGAGTGGTGTAATGCAAATCGCTTATCCCTTAACATATCGAAGACCAATCTAATGACCTTTAAATGCAGCTTAAGTGACGTTTACTTAGAATCTCAATTAATGTCCAATGTTCAGGTCAACAAATTTTTGGGGTTAATTATAGACAATAAATTGAGGTTTGATCAACATATAGAAAGCATTTGCAATAAAGTAGCGAAAGGCTGCTTTGCAGTGCGAGTTGTAGCACGCGAACTGGATTTCCATACAGCAAAGAATGTATATTTTGCACTTGTGGAATCGCACTTGCGTTACGACATTTGTTTCTGGGGATCTTGCGCTAGATATTTGTTTAATTCTATCTAAGCGAGCACTACGAGCTTTATGTGGTGTAAAAAAACGGGAATCCTGCAGACCTTTATTTTGTAGTCATAAGATCCTTACACTGCCCAGTATCTTTATTTTGGAAACAGTGTGCTTATTGCATAAAAAATTCTGGGATCAGATCAGTATCACGACTGGACCATATTTAATGCGTAGAACACATCAAATTCCTCTGCCAATACCCAATGCAGCACTTACCAAAAGATCGTTACTTTATAATAGCAGGAAGATTTTTAACCACCTTCCCATCCAATTAAGACAAATAGATAACTATAAATCTTTTAGAACACAAGTAAAAAGCTTTCTGGTTGAAAGAGCCTATTATTCAGTAGACGAGTTTCTGGAATCTTCATTTTAAAGAAAAAATGTAAAAAAAAAACAAAAAAATATACATATATATTTATAATTGAATTTTGTCGTTCTTGTATTCTATTGTTTTGTGTATATCACCGACCACATGACTTATATGTAGGTTAAGTTTCCTTTTGTTTAGTATTAGGATTTTAGCTTTGTCAATGAATTTTGTTTATGACAATAAAGCCAAGTTTGAGTTTGAGTTTGCTTAAGTTTGATTGTATAAAAATTTTCACAAATGAGATTTATTAATATTAATTAAAATCTCCTACAATTAATACGTCTTTTCCATTTCCTATTAAATTCTCACATAATTCTTCGAACTCATTTAAAAATACAGTGACTTGAACTCGGAGAGTGATATATAACTCCTATACACACATACTTATAACCTATTTTAATTTCAGAAAACACTTCCCAATAACTTCCATTTAATACAATATGTTTTATATTTTTATATGTCAGACCTGTTCGTAAATACATTAGAACACTTCCCGTATGTCTAATTTCTGCATCGTACCCGATAAGATCGTAATTATCTCGAAGGCATTCCACATCGAGAACATCATAAGTTGTATGTCTCTCACTTGATAATATAATTTTTGGTAACATACTAACTATATTAAATACAAAAACATCTTTCAAGTCTCCCTATCTGTGATACACTCTTGTTGGACGGCCCCTGATTTATTATTTCGATATCCCATATTTCTGTGTTGGCTGTTCTGTCTATAGTAGATTCTCGGCTTATATTCGGGCTTGTCAACGTTTCGACGAAAAAAGTATTCGGCCACCTCTATATCTGCAGGCCATCAGGTCCAGAATTAGTTCCTTGTCAACTGAATAAAGTTTCAGTTTGCACAGAAAAAATCACGATCTGGAAATTTATTTGTCAAATATGTTTGTAGTTCTTCAGCTGTATATGATAACCGATATTTTGAGACATAGAGCCATTTTTTTTCTTTGGCTGCATATTCTTGATAACATTTTTGAACTCCTATTACTTTTACAGGCATGTCTGGCTGTTGTGCAATGTGTTCATTATAGTTGGTGTCGAGCAACTGCTATAGCATGGGATACCTGTTTATCGCACATGGGGTGCTGAATGGCTTGATTATTCCTTTTGCCAGATCCTGACTGATTGCCCCTGGAGGGTTCGGGCTGTGATATATTTACCACTAAGTATTTTAATGTCAGATAATAATTATATATTTTTTGGTTCATGACATATGTAAATACATTATTGTATAATGACATTAATAAATTATCTTTATCTGAAATGATGTTTTAATTGCTATATGCTTCGATTTTGCATTACTCTAGGATTTGTTGCTGAACGTTTAAATTTAAATATATAATGGTTTGTCAATTTTATCGAGCAGCTATATTGCATATTTTTTTCATATGCAAAGCAATTTTTTATGTAATTTTCTTTAAAAAATAATTTTTATCTTAAGGGGGAACTGCACGCAGTAATATGAATCATTTGAAAGCCTTCCGCCGCTGCAATATTATGTTAAAACTATAAGAGATATGTATTAGCTTCAATGTGATTTTAATAGGGAGATATATATAATTGGGCGCTAAATGCAAATTTTTATGAAAAAATCAAATCTAGAGTTATAAAATAAAAGTAGATTTGTCCATTTTCGACCATTTTTTGACGCACATGCCTTCGCATATAATTTTTTTCCACAAAATGGCTCTTTACGTTGATCCTTTGCCTACGTAACTGCAAAATTTGAAATGGTAAATCGTACTCATGTCTTTGTATTTCTGCAGCGCGTGAACTCTTTTGAACCCATTTTTAACCGAAATGTAATTTAAATTACCTATACGTAACACATTTTTTTGAGGTCGGACGTGCAGGAAGTTTTTTTGAATGCGTAGGTACCATTTCATCTTACTTTCATATCGACTAGACCTTGTCGCTGGTTTTTCTCTTTTTGCGTGCAGTTCTCCCTTAAACTAAAACATTACAGTAACGTTCAAATATATGAGCAATTGTCACAAATTTTAGAAAAAAGTTCTGACATAATAAGACTTATCATATTTAGTTTTAATATAAAAAAATTAACTTGATTATGATTTTAGTACTTAAATCAAAATCAAAATCAAAAATCGTTTATTTGTTTAATTTAAAAGTGTAGTACAATAACTGAAGAAAAGGACAATGATAAAAAATAACACTAATCTATACATATACACTTAAACATGAAAATATATAAAAAGAAAAAATAACATACACATTCCTTTAACTAAACTCCTGCAACGAATAACAATTCTTTTTAAGGAGACGTTTTTTAGACGTTTTTGGAATGTTAATATTAATAGCATTTCTAATATGATCATTTAACTTGTTATATAAATCACAACCTGTAAAATAATATATTTTTGTTAAGCCGCAGATCTATGATGTTCCGGTAATAAAAGTGTTTTGTGTCGTGTTTCAAAATTATAACCAGATCTAACACTTTGAAACAATGTTTTTTCTTATACACAAAACAGTAAACTTCGTAAATGTATATTCCTGTCACAGTTAGTATTTTAATTACCTTAAACGCGTCCCTACATGAGTCCCTATACCTCAACCCAGCAATCAGTTTGACAGCATATTTTTGCCAAAGGAAAAAATCTATTAATATATGCACTCCTACCCCAATTCAATATGCCATATCGAATTCTCTAGTGAATATTTGCATAATATAAAGTCAAAACTACCTATCGACTACAATGCATAGACATAAATTTGAGTCCACAACAACCACTGCATAATTTACAGCAAACTTCCTCAATCTGTGGTAGCCATTTAAGGTTAGAATCAAAAGTTACACCCAATAATCTCGTTTTATCTGCTGGTTTCAAATGCATGCCTGACTCTTCAAATAAATCTAAGTTAGTATCATTAGGACGCAAAGAAAAATGTAATAATGTAATTTTCCTTTGTTTAATGTAAGTTTATTTTTATGAGACCAGAGTAATACTCTACTGTATATCAATGCTATTGCCTTTAATGAATCCAATTTCTTATTCACTATTAAAATATTAGTGTCATCTGCATATGAAACTACAAAAACATTCTGTAATGTATTTAAAATAAAAGTTACGCAGATCATTTGCAAGAATCAAAAATAGAAAAGGTCCCAAAATCGATCACTGTGGAACACCCTTTTGATAGGTTGCTAATTGACTTTTAATTCCATTAACCATTACTAATTGTTTTCTGTTGAACAAATATGATTTTAAAAAATTTAATGGTTTCCCCCTCACCCCATAACGAAATAATTTACAAAGTAGTAGTAATGATTAACTATGTCGAACGCTCGCGAGAAGTCTATAAACATCCCCAATATCATACACTTTTTATCCAAAGAATCGACAATTATCTGTTGAAACTGATATAGAGCAGGCTTTGTGATCCTATTTAAAGTGAAGCCGTGTTGACAAGGAGACAATAATTTGTTTTTATAAAAAAATTATACAAGTTGATCCTTGATCACCAACTCACAAATTTTAGATATACTATTTAACAGGCTTATTCCGCGATAGTTTTCAAAACTGTTATGGTCATCCTTCTTATATAAAGGAGTAATAGTTGCCAGCTTCAATGTATCAGGAAATATTTCACTCTCTATCGAAAAATTTATCAAATAGCACAATATATCCTTCATAAAACATATGCACTGCTTCAAGATGTTATTTGAAATGCCAAAATGGCCATGGGAACTAGAATTTTTAAGTCTTTTTACTACACTTGCAATGTCCTCACTATAAATTGGAGACAAGAAAAGAGATCTGTTTTTGTCTGTCCATAATGTAAACTGTGCATTAAATATTTCTGCTATTTCAAAATCAGTTAATTTTTTCCCATCAATGATAAATTCAATAGGAGGCTTACTATAATTTTTTTCCACTCGTTTAATACACTGCCACATTGCTTTTGACTTATTTTCTGCGTTAATAATTTTTAAATCATTTTCGTTTCTCATAAATAATTTTAATTTTTCTCTATATAGTACGTTTAGTTGTTTACTAGCATTTAGTTACTTTCTTTAGCCAAATCAGCAAATAATGTTATTTTTAATTCAGGATTTGAGTTTTTTGCGCGAAATACTTAAGTATCTAGATGTACTTAAGTACTTAAATACTATATACCTAATATATATTCTGAATACCTAAAAGTACTTTTGCTGAGTACCTATCACAGCTCTGCTTACAGCACACCAAAACTGTTTCTATTTCAACTGAAACACTAAGATTTATTTTTATTGGTTTCCTATTTTTTACAATACGAACAAAACCATTTGAAAACTTTCCCCTTATTCCGTAATATTTAAGTTTCTTTATTATTTAATTAAAATTTCCAGTCATAAAAAGTAGAGGTGTTGTTAAATCATGTGGGATTTTAACACTACATATATAAGTGTTTCAATATTTTTCTTTAGGAACAAGAATATGTTTTAAGCTAGAAATATTCCATAAATGTAAGTTTAAATGTAAATTATGCAATTCTTAGATTAATGTTGACAGAGAAAAGTCCTTATCATATGTGCTTAAAACTTTTTAATAATTTACCCAATGAAATCAAGTGTGAAAATGGCCAAACACTTTTTAAACACAGAATAAAACAATTATAAGTTGACCTAGAACCATATTCTGTTCAAGACTGTTAGATATTATTTTTGGATTTTTTTTTGTTCATGGCGCTATTTCCTTTTGTGTCAATATGTTTTATGTCTTCTACAAGAAATTTACTGTAATATGATCTGAAATATAGATTTTTATTATTATTATTTGTTGCCATATTTTGAATAGAGTCACTGTAGATGTTAAAAAGTGTGACTGAGGTAGACCTCTGTCTTGATCCCACAAGGTGTCCTGTTGATAGGTTGCTAATGAGGATCTGCTTGTTGGTCAAGACCTTCATTATTAAATTTGTCATATCTTTTGAGACCGATTTGATGCATTTTTGCCAAAGATTGCTGATAAATAAATAAATAAATAAATGTTTTATTAATGGAAAAGCCATTACAAAAAAAAACATGAGTAAATAAAATTAAGACTTTACATCTAAAAAATTTAAAATTAACAATAATCAAATACAAATAGATAAGAAACCAAAATCACAGCAGCATTTGAAGACAATACCTATGTGTTCAGGTCGATATAAAATAACCTAACCATCTTTCAGCTTATATAGACCAAAATTAAAGAAATCAATATCACTTCAATATAGATTTGCTATGTGATAAGCCCGATTAATATATGACGTTTTGCCATAATTAGTTCTGTGATGAAATATTGAAAAAATCATAATTACCGAGACATCTTTGAGGTACATTAAATAATATCATTCCTCGTAATTGAGGACAATCAATCTTTGAGTTAATGATCTTGTATAAGCTAATAATATCAATAAAACTTCGACGTCTTTCCAAAAACGGGAGGTCAAGTAATTTCATTATTTCAATATATTTTACATAGTCTGAAGGAATCGCTATTTTATATGCAACAAATCTCAGAAATTTTCTTTGAATTCTTTCAGTAAGGTCAATATGAATTTTACAAAAGGGAGACCAAATTTGGCTAGCATACTCTAAAGTGGAACGAATATATGAACAGTAAAGTACTTTAAAGCAAGAAATATCAGAGAAATCTTTTAGTGTTCTTTTTAAAAATTCTAAAGTTTTTAAAGCTTTGTTGGTAATATATTCAATATTATTGTTAACCCTCAATCCTTTTTCAAAATGATATTGACATTATCACAGGTAGCCTTTATGTATAATAGTACCACTATGGAACTCTTCCCTATCATAAAATCCCATTTCCACCCATGTTGTCAAAACTACCAGGTCCATTCGGCATTTACCCTTCCTGAAACCAGCTCGTTTGTGTTTTGCAGTCTGATGGGAGGTTTCTGATTCTTATAAACATTCAATAGCTGTTTTTGAAAACTTTTCGGTGTATTTTCACCCACTGAGTATGGTATCCTTGCATCCATTTAATTCCTTGGAACTCTCCAAGCCAGTCCTCAGCTTGTCCACAGTAATGTTTACTTTTTTTAGTTTTCAAATTTTTAAATCCTTGTTGAGTTGTATGCTCCAGGTATCAGCTGGAGCATACTTGATGCCAATATTAGTTCCCCAACTTTAAGTTGAGTATGTTCAGTGGCCTAATTTGAATTGTTGTCACTGAAAATTTCATACCTGCTGGGTCTTATTTTTTCACAATATCCTTTACATTGTTTCTCTCTTAGAGTCTTCTCTGATTTCGTAGATGTCTTTTTAAATTCTGATTAGCAAATTCGGATCCCCATGCCTGGTTTTGTGTGTTTAAGTCTCCCAATAGGAGTTTGTGTTTTTTGTACTGAGTCTGTATTTTTTGTTGCATTCAGTTTAACCTTCCTGGCAGCAGCAGTTCTACGTCTAGAGGAATGTACATTGATTCCTATGATGTTACTAGGTTCTATGGCTATGTACTGCCAATGATCTGAGAGCCTTACTGTTATATTCTATACCCATATAAATAATTTATAAATATAAAAACATTCCATTCCACAACGTCCGTCAACAATAACAGATGTATTCTGGTCTTAAAGTTGATATTATTAGTGTTTTGAGTGAACTAGTTTGGTTTTTGTGGTTATTATTCTGTTCTGAGAACATATTTCGCGGTGAGTTGAGAAATAGTAAAGGCTCTAAAACAGTAAAAGTGAAGGGAAAATCGAAATGTCTATCTCTTTCCAAAAAAGCAGAAATCATAGAAGACATTAATAAAGGTTTGAGCGTGACTGTACTCGCAAAGAAATATAGTACTGCCAAGTCTACAGTTTGTTTAATTAAAAACAAAAAAAAAAACAAATTCTTGAGAGAGTTAATAATACATTAAAACCAACTCAAAAATGCACGTTGAAAAAGGCTGAATTGCCGGAAATGAAAATGTAGCTTTATTGATGGTTTCTTGCTCAATGCAAAAGGAATATGCCGGTTTCTGTGGAGATCAAGCAAAAAGCATTAGCGCTAAGTGCTAGTTTAAATGTTGTTAATTTTAAAGCAAGTGATGGATGGTTGCAGCGCTTTAAAGAACGTCAGGGAGTAAGATTCTTAAAGATAAGTGGAGAAAAACTTTCAAGCCAACCCGAACTCGTTAGTCCCTTTAAAGAAAGATTAAAGAAAATGATTCAAGAATACGATTTGAATGAGCACCAGCTGTATAACGCTGATAAAACTGGGTTGTACAGGCAAGTGTTACCTGATAAAACATTTGTCGCCATATCTGAAAATACAACTCCTGGCCTAAAGATTGCGAAACGAATTACATTTTTGGGCTGTACGAATGCTTCAGGCTTAAATAAGATCAAACCGTTAGTCATCGGAAAATCCAAAAATCCCAGATGTTTCCAGAATTTCAACAATCCCATATATATATATATATATATATATATATATATATATATATATATATATATATATATATATATATATATATATATATATATATATATATATATATATATATATATATATATATATATATATAGGGTGCCCCAAACTCGTTGGTACGTTAGCCGTAAATCCAGATGTAGCCGTGGAATTTTATTCAAATTCGGAACGGAGATAAGAGGTCAACTGAACTCTCAAAGCAAAATATTTTGACATTTCTGTTATTTCCGGTTTGAGCGAAAGTGACGTCACCTTTGTTATCTTAAATGGGACACCCTGTATTTATTAATTAATTTTGTTTCCTTGTTTAATTTTGAACATTTTTTATAACATACTTGTACCTTTATCTTTAACCGTTTTTGAGATAATTGAGATTAAATAAAAAATTGGAAGAAAAGATGGCACTAATTAAATGGCAATTTTTTAGAAACTACTAAACATAAAGAGACAAAAATTTGGTGGGTTGAAATATTAATATGACCCAACAAGATAAATGTCTTATTATACATTTATTTTATACAGGGTGGCTCAAAAATCGTATCATGTTAACACATTTTCTTTTTGCAATAACTATGATTTTTTAAATGGAACACCCCGTATATTTTCTAAGTAATGTTTTCTCTGTAGAATGCTTATTTCAAAAAGTTATAATGTTCCTATACCCATCTTCAACGGTTTTTTAGATATTCAGGTTTTTATACTGGAACGTACTAAATATCCTAAAATTTGTGAAATTTAGTAGCTGGCTATGATATGACAGGTTTTAGCAAAACAAACTATCGTTGACTATCAGAAGAGCAACTTAGTCAACTACAAAATTTTACAAAACGTTTCGAGTTTTGCTTTCGTTATGATCAGTTTATGAAAGTAGACATTACTTTCTTACCATGTTATCATAAGGTGAATAAAGGGTATTGAAAATTCAGAAGATTTGCGTTAATTAAAAAGAACCTATAATTACTCACGTTCTGATATTCTAAATCTGTTTATTATTCATAAAAAATACAATCGAATAGAAGCAAGAACATGTACAACATTTAACTAACAATATCCCTATTTACCATCACTAAACGAAAGAAAATTCAGAAAAGTTGAAGTTAATTTAAAATGCTGACAGTTTTAAACAAACAAATTTTGGTTAGTTTAAAAAGAGAATGAAAAGGTTAGAGTTAGATACAATATTAACATAAAAACGGGTTTGGCGGCAATAAGTATTACGGACAGAAGCCTTAAAACTAATACGTCCATTAAAACAATAACAAAAATAAATATTATTCCAAACACTTTCTTAAACATCAATATGAATAATGATGAAAATAATGTTACTTATCGAAAATGTCCTCCATTTGCCGCTAAACATTTCAAAATAGATGTTTCAACATGCTGAGTGGTAGCTCTTCTAACTTCTTCACCGTCTAGGTTTCGAACAGTTACGCGTACCCTATTTATTAAATCATCCTTGGAAGTAACTGGCGTTTGATAAATCCTTTCCTTGATGGTGCCCCACGGATAAAAATCTAATGGTGTAAGATCAGGTGACCGAGGTGGCCATAACCAAGGACCGATTCGTCTAAACCACCTGTCATCGAATAAGTTATACAACAAAGTTGAAATTTGTTGAGTGCAATGTGCCGGTGCACCATCTAATTGATACCAGCAGGATGACCTTACGTCAGGGGTTAAAGTATTTAAAAATGGCCCTAAAGTATTGTTAAGAATATCTGAAAACTTTTCTGAATTAAGATTTTCATCGTAGATGCAATAGTGAAACTTATTGTCCATTAGTATACAAAAAACATTGAAGCCAAATTTGTCTTGAAATCCTCTTTCCTTTATAAAATGTGGGTTTTCTTTTGCCCAAAAATGAGAGTTCCTTCTGTTAAAAATTCCTTCTCTTGTAAATTTTGATTCGTCCGACCAAATAACTTTTTGTACAAAACTGGGATCTTCCTGCATTTTTATTAAAAACATCTCGCAAAACTCAACGCGCTGAATAGCATCTCCCTCTCTTAAAAATTGTGCTGTTTCAAACTTATAATTGTGCATTCCGTTTTTGTTTAAAATTCTTTCAATAGACAAATAGGAAATTCCCAAATCACTATCTGCACTGTAAATCGAAGCGTGAGGGTAAGCTTCAAAATATCCTAAAACGTTAATGGTATTGTCTTCATCTCCAGTAATCGGACTAACCTGAATCCGTTCAGTTTTAATATCGCCATGGTTTTTAAAATTAGCCTCGAATTTTCTAAATTTTCTTTCGTTTATTGGTGGTAGTTGGGGATATCGTTCTTTAAATGTTCTACATGTTCTTGCCACTATTCGATTACATTCTCCATGAATAATAAACAGATTAAGAATATCAGAATGTGAATAATTATTTGCCATTTTTGAATTTTAGGAGAAGAAAAGGTCAAAGCTTGTTACTGTTCTGACAGTCAACTGTACTTTTCTTTTTCCAGAACCTGTCATATCATGCATAGCCAACTACTAAATTTTACAAATTTTAGGATATTTAGTATGTTCCAGTATAAAAACCTGAATATCTAAAAAAACGTTCAAGATGGGTATAGTAACATTATAACTTTTTGAAATAAGCATTCTACAGAGAAAACATTACTTAGAAAATATACAGGGTGTTCCATTTGAAAAATCATAGTTACTGCAAAAAGAAAATGTGTTAACATGATACGATTTTTGAGCCACCCTGTATAAAATAAATGTATATGACATTTATCTTGTTGGGTCATATTAATATTTCAACCCACCAAATGTTTGTCTCTTTATGTTTAGTAGTTTCTAAAAAATTGCCATTTAATTAGTGCCATCTTTTCTTCCAATTTTTTATTTAATCTCAATTATCTCAAAAACGGTTAAAGATAAAGGTACAAGTATGTTATAAAAAATGTTCAGAATTAAACAACGAAACAAAATTAATTAATAAATACAGGGTGTCCCATTTAAGATAACAAAGGTGACGTCACTTCCGCTCAAACCGGAAGTAACAGAAATGTCAAAATATTTTGCTTCGAGAGTTCAGTTGACCTCTTATCTCCGTTCCAAATTTGAATTAAATTCAAAGGCTACATCTGGATTTACGGCTAACGTACCAACGAGTTTGGGGCACCCTATATATATATATATATATATATATATATATATATATATATATATATATATATATATATATATATATATATATATATATATAGATATATATATATATATATATATATATATATATATATATATATATATATATATATATATATATATATATATATATATATATATATATATATATACATATATATATATATATATATATATATATATATATATATATATATATATATATATATATATATATATATATATATATATATATATATATATATATATATATATATATATATATATATATATATATATATATATATATATAGATATATATATATATATAGATATATATATATATATATATATATATATATATATATATATATATATATATATATATATATATATATATATATATATATATATATATATATATATATATATATATATATATATGTATGCATATATATTTATATACATACAGGGTGGTGAAACCAAGATGGGGTGGACGATTGTGGACAAACGGTATATTATTATTATTTTAGTTGATTCTCCTATTCGTTACGATCATTTTGATATGAGGTTTGTTGGGTCTAAAATTTATACCAAGGGAATGGGACGAGGTTAAAATGGAAAAAAGGGTTATACTCCGGCCATTTTTTGAAAACCGTTGAAGCAGGTATGGAAAAACCAAATATTCTATAAAATGTATTGTATCTAGGACTACAATAATCGCTTGTAAGTCGTTCAAAATTATTCACTGTTATACAGGGTGGTCAAGTTTTGCAAATTTACCTTGGATTGAATTTTTTTAAATGGAACACCCCATATATTTTACTGTCATATTAAAGATAACATCGCCAGCTTTCAGAAAATACCCTATTTGATATCTTTCTAACCAACAGGTTTTTAGTAAATTAACTGTGAAACCAAAATTTACTCATTCTAACAGAAACGGTATTATTTACGTTGCTTAAATTGACTACCTATAATATAAGGAGGCCATGATATAATCATAAATGAAAAGAAAGATTGACATTCTTGTCAAAACCGCAAAGTGTCAGAGAATTGGCATCAATTACCATTGTTTTTTGACGATAAGCCGAGAAATTGTTAAGTAACAATGAGTTTGAGTACTCCAGAGTTGATAAACATGACTTTTATGTTGGACGAGTGTCAAAAAAACCCTTTACTAGCAAGCAGGGTTTATGCGGTACGATATCCCGATGCCGAAAAAAAACCAAGACCTGAAGCTTTTGCAAGTTTATTAGAGAGGTTTTAAGAAACAGGTAATGTTGCTTTTAAGAAACGTAAAGTAATTAATAAACCAGTTACCAATGAAGATAATGCTTTGACAGTGTTATTAACAGTGCAAGAAAATCCACACACAAGTACCGGGGAAATTGAGAGAGCTACTGATATTGAACGCACTAGTATTAAACGGATTCTGAAACAACATAAATATCATGCCTACCACATTGAATTACACCAAGAACTGTATGATCGCGATTACGTCCAACGACAAGAGTTTTCAATTTGGTTTTTAAATACAATTTGGGATAATCCAGGTTTTGTAGATAGGGTGCTGTTTTCAGATGAAGAAACTTTTAAAAGCAACGGCTTGGTTAACAAACATAATATGCACTATTATTCAACCGAAAATCCACATTGGATTTGTCAGGTGGACCATCAAAATAAGTGGTCAATTAATGTTTGGGGAGGTATAATTGGCTCTCATGTTATAGGACCATATTTCTTTGAAGAGCATTTAACGGGAGAAGTCTATTTAAATTTTTTGAGAAATGAATTGCCCGTATTGCTCGAAGACTTACTTTTAATGTTAAGAAATTCCTTATGGTTCCAACATGATGGAGCACCCCCGCATTACCATAGGCATGTAAGACATTTTCTCAATAATTGGAAAGGAGAGCATTGGATTGGGCGAGGTGGACCAGTTAAGTGGCCTGCGAGGTCACCCGATTTAACGCCACTAGATTTCTTTTTATGGGGACATGTTAAAGAAGAAGTTTATAAAGAGGTTCCAACCACAGTGGAAGATATGAAGTTGAGAATAATAAGCAGTTTTCACAACATTTCAGACCTGACTTTGAGAAAAGTGAAACTTTCATTTATGGATAGACTCGAAATGTGCCTTCAGCAAAACGGTGGTTTAGTTGAACATCTTTTATAAGTTTTAATTACATTGTTTTTGTTGATTTATATTAAATTTTTTTTTTTTTGTAAAAAAAGTTCAGTTATTAATACTGTCAAAGCATTATCTTCATTGGTAACTGGTTTATTAATTACTTTACGTTTTTTTGAAAGCAACATTTCCTGTTTCTTGAAATCTCTATGATAAACTTGCAAAAGCTTCTATCTTGTTTTTATTTCGGCATCGCATCATCAAAGAACAATATTTATTTATTTACTGATGACAATATTCTGACACTTTGCTGTTTTGACAGGACTGTCAATCTTTTGTTCAATTTATGATGATATCATGGCCTCCTAATATTAAATTGTCAATTTTAACAATGTGAATTCAGAGTAATTCGTGTTAAAATGAAGAAATTTTGATTTCACAGCTAATTTACTGAAAAACTGTTGGTCAGAAAGGTATCAAATATGGTATTTTCTGAAAGCTAGTAATGTTATCTTTAACATGAAAGTAAAATATACAGGGTGTTCCATTAAAAAAAATTCAATCCAAGGTAAATTTGCAAAACTTGACATACAGTGAATAATTTTGAACGACTTACAAGCGATTATTGTAGTCCTAGATACAATACATTTTATAGAATATTTGGTTTTTCCATACCTGCTTCAATTGTTTTCAAAAAATGGCCGGAGTATAACCCTTTTTTCCACTTTAACCTCGTCCCATTCCCTTGGTATAAATTTTAGACCCAACTAACCTTATATCAAAATGATCGCAACGAATAGGAGAATCAACTAAAATAATAATATACAGGGTATCCCATTTAAAAAAACACAAGTTTGGTTCACCACGAACTTTTCAGACCACCCTGTATAATGGGTATAATTTTAAAACACAGCGTTCTTGACTATCAATCATATCCCAATTTTTTTTTTTTTTTCAAATTCCTCTCCGTTTGTCCACCCCATCTTGGTTGCACCACCCTGTATATATATATATGTATATATATTTATAGACATATATATATATATATATATATATATATATATATATATATATATATATATATATATATATATTTATATATTTATATATATATATATATATATATATATATATATATATATATATATATATATATATATTTATATATTTATATACATATATATATATATATATATATATTATATACATATATATATATATATATATATATATATATATATATATATATATATATATATATATATATATATATATATATATACAAATATATATACGTATATATATATATATATATATATATATACAAATATATATACGTATATATATATATATATATATATATATATATATATATTATATACATATATATATATATATATATATTTACAAATATATATACGTATATATATATATATATATATATATATATATATATATATATATATATATATATATATATATATATATATATATATATATATATATATACATATATACAAATTAATCCACGCCATTTCTATTTATACAGACAACCTGGGTCCTGTTGGTAAAGCAGGATTTTATAAGGGATGAAGCTGTACCACAAAGGTCATAACCCTGAAGCTTCCGAACAAGCAAGTCATGGTTTATTGTATCGAAGGCCTTTGAGAGATCGAAGTACAACCTGGTGACTCTCTTTCCTTTATCAATTTCGTTCATTATTAATGCAATTGTTCTAAAGATAGCATAGCAGTGGACATTTTGGGCAAAAGACCAAGGCAAAAGAGACACTGGCCTATAGTTGTTTGCCGAATGGGGGTCTCCTTTTTTATAAATTTCCACAATTTTTGCACCCTTTAGCCTAGAAAGAAAAACTCCATTCATTAAAGATGTCAGCTAATGGCTCACTAATCAAATCAGAGACATGTTTTAGAATCACAACTGGTACCTGATCAATACCAGCTGAAATCTTGTTAGGAAGCTTCATGATTATGTTTGACACTTCATGTTTATTTACAGGCAATATAAATAAGCTATGATGACAAATATTATTTATTCGAGGCATACAGTCTAATTGCTGAAAACCAAGATCAAAGCTTGCACTAAAAACTTCTGTTATTTCAAAGGGGTCTTCAATAAGACATCCATTTACATTTGTTATAGAACTGTTTACTTTGGACATTTTTTTGTTTGTAGAAGAATTTAATACTGACCAAGCCAATTTGGTTTTATTTAGACAGTTTGTGATTTTATTGTCATTTTTTTTATAATTTGATAAAAAATTTCTGTATTTTTTATGTTCATTTTTGTAGTGAATATTTAAATCTGGACATCTAGTTTGTTTTTGTAATATATATAGATCTTTTATATAGTTAGAGTAATTCCTTATCTCTGTATTCACAAGGATTCACTGAGGAGCACAAGGGAAATGCCAGCTCAAAACAATAAGCAAATACATTAAAAAATACATAATATTTGTTATCAACGCCAATTGCAAGTTTTTTGCACTTTGTACCTGAATTTAAGGGCATAATGATCTGATATGTAGGTGATGCAAATTCAAGAGTCAATATCATGTTCATTGATATTGCTAAAGAAATTATCTAGCTGTGAGCCCGATTCTGGACCAGTTGGCCTAGTAATTCCAGATATACAAGAATTTATTCCATAGCTTTTAAATAGCTGTAATACTGAACTGGACAATTTATTTGTTGTTGCGAAGTTGACGTTGAAGTCGCCACATACAACTATACGTTTATTGGAGGAATAAATTGTATCTAGTAACACATGGGTCTGATTAAAAAACATATCAAAGTTCTCAGTAGGCACTCTGTACATACAAATAAAAATATACTTCTCACTACGTGAGATACAATATTCAAAGTGGGAGTCAATTGAATTTATATTTATATCCAAGTTGCACAGTCTAACATTTATGTTTTCATTCGTAAAGATGGCAGTACCACCACCTCGAATATCAGAAAGACTCGAATCACTGATTAACAAATAATTACCAAGTTTCACCTTTTCTAACTCATCTCCATGAAACCAATGTTCCGATAGACACAACAAATTTGGTTTAACTCCTTGAGCAATACCTCCAACTCCAAGATCTTATTGTTTAGGCTTTGAATGTTCAAATGCATAACTGATAGTTTATTACAGTATTTTTCCTTACTGGTTACGCTGGCTATAGGTCTGTTTTCAAGTATTAAGCCCGATCTAAAAAATGTTTCCCCCGAGCAAAATCAAACCTTTAAAAGGCTACACCTTTCGACCAGAAGGATGGCTCATGAATGATGTCTTTTAGGGATGGATTTACAACTACCATAAAATATCCCTTTGATGAATTTTCCACTTTAGGTTGACATTGCTTTACCTAAACATCTTCAGCTGTTGAATTAGCATTCTTTATAATATAGTTACCTACTACTCCATATTCCTTCCTTAACCTTGGAAACAAAAACCCAGATTTTTTTATCCTTAAAGCCTGAGGCTTCTAATTTCATTTGTGGCAGAATGTGACATTTTAAAAACAAATTTTTGTGTCTAACTATTTTTTCAAATGGCAACCGTTTTTAGACAAGCACTTTTTGCGATTGGAATAAAAATAAGCTCAAAATTAAATATTACTAAGATAAATACTGGATAATCAATTATTTACTTTTATCAAGTGTGCCATGGATATTCTTTCTGAGTAGACATAAGATTTCCTTATTTTTCTTGATTTTATGATATAATGTATACTCAAAGTGAAAAAGTCGATATGTTATAAATATTTGGAGAACGTCATAAAAATTCAAGGAATGCTGCTGTATGCTCAGAGATACCCCGACCGCCAACATCCAGTCAATCTCGAGAATCGTTTTAGGCATCAAGAAGGAAATCAAGTGGGGGAAGGAAGATTTATTATAAATGAAGAAATGCAGATTAACGTTTTCGCTATGGCTGAAGTTCAAACTGTTTCTTTAAGAAAAATTAATCACGAACTGGGTTTAAGTCATGAATCAGCTAGAAAAATATTAAAGAAACATTTGTTTGCTCCAAAATTGTAGAATTGACCCAAATTTTATCAACTTTATCTTATTTTCTGACGAATCCAGATTTACTAATAATGGTATGTTTAACAAGCAAAACACTTATTACTGAGCCCAACAGAATCAACATGAAGTGAAAGTAGGAAATTTTCGAGAAAGGTTTGGTGTCAATGTCTGGGCTGGTGTCTTTGGTAACAGAATAATTGGGTCAATCTTATTTCAAGGCCAATTAACAGGGGTTAGGTACCCCTGTTAATGTAGTTATGACCCTCATAAAGAACAACAACAAAATTCAAACAAAATGGTACACAAAAGATACTTGGTCTGAGAGATATCTGAATTATAACTCAAATCATTCAAAAAATCAAAAATTAAGTGTAATAACTGGTTTAGCTGATCGAGCCTTACAGTTAACATCACCGGAATACAGAAAAGAGACTCTAAAAAAATAAAAAACGTATTACTAAAAAATCATTTCCCAGAGCAACACATTAATAGAATAATTAAACAATGCACACACAAGTTATACAACATGTCTCGTTATAAGAATAACCGCACTCCAGAAGAAGATACAAAATATGTTGCCCTCCCCTATACAGAGGGACTTTCACAAAAAATCAAATACATTCTTATAAAATAAAAAAAAAGCAAAGTTCCCTTAAAAAAACAATCTAACATAGTGTATTCAATACCATGCACCAATTGTCCAAAAAAATACATCGGAATGACAAGTCAGCTTCTGGAAAATAGAATAAAAGGACATAAATACACAAAGAATGCCACAACAGCATTAAACAAACACATACAAACCGAAAAACACATCAACTATGAAAACACCAAAATACTATCTAAAGACTCTAATTATAATAAATTAGCCATCAAAGAAATGATAGAAATTAGTAGAGAAAAAAACTCCATGAATGGCAGAACCGACATAAATAATTTAAGCCATATGTATATAAATTTATTAATGTGACACCTTAATTTCAATTTTATATTAACTCTCCACACTTAAACGGTTTTCAGCATTACAAGAGAAAAAAAAATACAAGTGATAAATATTTCATTAAAGCTCTAATACAAGTTCTGGCAGCATAAACAAATCTGTCAATAAATTTATTTATTTACTTATTTATTATTTATTTATTTATTTATTAAAACATAAGGTAACAAATGTCATACATATTGTAATAAATATAATCTAAATAGGAGCCTAATAACTGGAAATTGCACCACATACTACTTACATACAAGTGAATGAACACTTGTATGTAAGCAAGAATTATCTTTGAATTTATATTGAGAATACAGTTAACCTCATGTTAAAGCTATACAAATAAAATTTAAAAATTACATCAACAAGAAATATAATTTCTTATTTTAGCAAACCTTTATAAATATAGATGTTATCCTATTGAAACAGAGCTTTAAATGTATGTAAATATTTAAAAATAAAAACCATACAACTATTATTGAACTTTTTCAGTCTTGGCAGGGATCTCAATTCTAGGGGAAGCAAGTTATACATTTTGGGACCTAAATAAGAGAAGGATCTCAATTTTTTTGATGTATTGTTCACTGGCATCTCCAATTGTTCACTGACTTTAGACCTGGTTTCATAGATATGGTTTATAGTTTGTTTAAATTTAGTAATTTTTTAATAAATGAGCATGTTGACAGACAATATAATCCTCTTACATCCAATATGTCCTCTGAATATAAAAGCCTGGTGGTATATCGCCTATTTTTTCGAAATATAATCTTAAGAATGTAATTTTGAACTACATTTAAAGGGTTTAAGGAATTTTGATATAGACCATTCCACACCACTATACCATATCGAATTAAAGATTCAATAAGGGCTTTATACACACATAACAACAACTTTTTACTTAATATCTCTCTCAAAACATAAAATTTGTACACTAGTTTCTTTATATTTTTTGTAATTCTAAGTACATGATGATCACATCTGAGATTACGGTCAATAATTACACCCAAGTATTTTGTATATTCAACCTCTAGAATATCACCATCAAATTTGTCAATATGAATGCTGAGGAAGTGTGGACGATTGGCTGCTGTGAGTAATGAAAAGTATGGGTCCCAATACAGTGCCTTGAGGTATTCCCATTGTAATGTTAAGTTGATCGTTGCAAACTTCATTAATTTTGACAATCTGTGTTCGACCGCTCAAGTAACTCTCGAAGATGCTCAACGCGGTGCCCCTGACCCCATACAAACGCAAAACGTTAAAGAGAGAGCCATGGGGCACCGTATCAAACGCCTTGGCGAGGTCCAAAAACACAGCAATGCACTTATTGCTACTGTCAAGGTTGGAAGTTATGCTGTTGGTTAATTCACAAATTGCATCAGTAGTGCTCAAACCGTTCATAAATCTGAATTGACGTTGAGATATGATATTATTTCGTTGAAGAAAGCTGACCAGGCCATCTTTAAATATCTGCTTATTTCAAGGTATGTACTTTTATAGTGTTGAATATAAATATATTTTAACGTGGTAATACTGTTTTATGTACAGTGTGTCTCTTAAATATTAATGTCTGTATTTTTATAATTTTAGCATCAAAAAATTTTTTCTGAAGATGCCCTAAATTACAGGGCCAGACGTCAAATAAATGAAAAATTAAAATTTGGTATTTAATTCGAAGCTAAACGCAAGAATTTTCCGATTTTGTATACAATAACGGTTCAAGAAAACACACGACGAGGAGGAAATTAGTGACCAATTTCTACACCACCCGCCCATTAGCAGTGCAGCGAAAAATAAACAAACAGTACGATCTCAGCCACAAACTAGCAAGAAAAAAATATCATATAACGAAATGTTGGATATATTAATGAAAAAGTTTGACGAACTTAAGAAATCAGTTTCTTTTAATAGTAATACCATGGATGATATCCAAAGAGTTTTAGACAAAGTACTAAAAGAAAATAAACAATTGAAAAAGGAGCAAGAAGAGCTCAAATCTAACATCCAGCATCTTCAGAATGATATTGCAAAAATAAAAAGAAACCAAGAAGGCGAAGAATTTAGACAAAAGAACATTATCATAATGGGCATAACAAGTGAGACTGTGAGCTAGAAGAAGTAAAAAAAAAATATTTCAAGGGTTTGAGGTTGAAGCAAGTGATAGTGAGTTTAAGTCAAAAAGAATTCTGGGCAAAAATCCCAATAAACTTGCTCTTATTAGCTTTACCTCTAAACAACATAAGGAGTTGATTATGCAAGCTAGAAAAAAGAAAGGTGTATTGGACTGGAGATCTTTGAAGCTTAAAGGTAATAACTGTAAAATCTATTTCAATGAAGATATTCCTAAGGACACAGGATCTTCAATAAGTCCCGAGAACTCAAACATTTTGGATGCAGTTATGTATGGTGCAGGAATAAGTTTTATGTAGGAAGAATGCATCATCTGCCATAGTGGAATTGGATAGCTGTGAACAGATAAAAAATTTAAAGGTTATTTCTAGGCAAAATGATGTGAAAGACCTAGATGTTCTTTCAACCTGAGGCGAAAGTTACCAAGGAAAAGAAAGGTTTCAAAAATATAATAAAGTTAAAAGAAACTGATGGCTTGACACTACGGTGATATATTTAGTTTTAATGAGGGCAAGTGGAAAGGCAGTTAAATATTCTCTATTTGAATACAAGATCTCTGCGTAACTAAATAGGTGAAATTGAAGCTTTAGTATGTTCAATTGATATATACATCCCGTGATTGTAGTGATGGAAATATGGATAACCGAAGATGAGCAACAATATTATAATATCACAAATTTTAAATCAATGTATGCCAGCAGAAAAAAGTGTGGTGGGCGTTGAGCCATATTTGTAAAAAACTATATTCAATTTAACGTTATTAAAAACCTTGAGACACCTTACTGGTACACCTAGTGCATTGTGACAGATATGTTGCCGCCATATATAACCCAAGGGTAACAAGGGATACAGTCAACTTTACGGTATCTCTCCTCGATAAGGAATTGTCCCACTTTGGTAATCGCAGGAAGCGGCAACACCGTCGGCAGAAAGTGTGAAGAGCAGTTTTGATGATGGATTTGAGAAATATCAGTCACGAAAACAAAAACGTCAAAATCGGCAAGAAAATGATAGCAAAAAAAGTGATGGAAAGAAAAATTTTAGGAAAAACATTTGCTACGGCACAAGAGATTGCGAAAATGAATTTGAATCCACCAAGTCAAGTGGAGATCAGAAGATTTGGCTATTTTTATCCAAAATAAAGGAAGGAGTAACTGAAGAAGTACAAGTAGTAAGACTCCTGAAGATGTACAAGTAAAGCAATGCCAACCAAAGAAGCAATTATCAAATAAACTAAGGTACATGGTAGGTGTAAAACCAGAATTTAAAGACATTGTGTACAGTGAAACCTTTTGGCCAAGAGGAACTGCATATGAAAGATTTAATTTTGCTCTTGGGCAAAATTTTTTAGACAAAAACTAAACAGCTGTAGCAGTAAGTCAGCTATACAAAATATAATTGAAAAAACTAACACCGTGATTCTAAGTGAACCTAAAGGAAGTAATGAACCAGATTCATTTTCAGTTTTTCATCTAAACATACAAAGTGTAAACAAAAAACACCTAGAATTAGAAGTTGTTCTTTCTATTATAAAGCCAGATGTATTTTTAATTTCAGAACATTGGTTACGCAGGGAAGATATAGTAAATTTAAATTTTAATCATTACAGTCTGACCAGTTACTCTGCAAGAACAGCACATAGGGGTGGGGGTACCGCCATCTATTCAAAAAATCATTTGATAATCTCAAATATTATAAGTGACAGCACACCAGTTGAAAAAGACTGTGAGTTTTCTGTATCCGAGATAAAACTTAATAAAACAAATTACATATTTATTAGTATTTACAGATCTCCAAATGGAGATATCAATATCTTTCTCTCAAAAATTACAGAATTACTAGATGAGATATACTGTCCTAATAAATACATTATTATAGGTGGAGATTTTAATATAAATTTTGCCCAGAATAATCAAAATACTTCATCTGTGCTAGATCTTTTCTCTAGTTACAGCCTAAAGACCCATGGGGAAGGAATGACTAGGATTACTGCTGTTTCTAGTTCACAGATTGATAACATCTTCAGTAACATATTGGATGAGGATTTGTTAAACTGTTCTATATACATAACAAATATCTCTGATCACTATGGTCAAATCTTAAGTTTTAATATTCCAAGACAAGTAAGTAAACAGAAATTTATTAGAAAACGCTTTTTCACTCATCAAAATATAACCGCATTTACTAACTATCTAAGAAATGAGGACTGGGAGGCAGTATTTCAGGCCATAAGTGTCGAAAAATATTTAACATTCTTCAACATATTCTATTATTACTTTGATATATCCTTTCCAATTACAACTTCCCGATCCAAGGATTCCCATCAGAATTGGGTAAGTGCTGAAATAAAAGAATACTCTGCTTATATCAAGGACCTTTATGTTTGATATAGGCAAACAAATAATATGGTCATCTATAATCAATATAAACCAGAAAGAAAAGAATATAGAAAGTTTATATCAAATTATAAGAAATGTGTTAACGATAATAAAATATCTAATTCTAATAAGGTTAAGTCAGCATGGAATATATTTAAGGTTGAAACTAACAAAAAAACATCACATGCTAAAATCTCATTAAGTTCCGGGTTAGAGGGGACTACAGAAGATCCCTTGGTTATTGCTGAACTGTTCAGCAAGCACTTTAACACACCTGTCAATACTCATTTAAGCTCAAAAGAGCAACCTAAAATTAGTCAGAACCAAACTATATTTCTCACACCTGTAGATGAACCTGAATTATACAGAATTATGATGGACCTTCCAAACAAATTTTCTGCCGGACTTGATGAGATACCAGTATGCATTTTGAAATATGCAGCCGAGTTTGTTTGTACTCCATTGGTCAATACAATGAATGAGTTTCATATCTGGTATTTTCCCTGCAAAGCTGAAAGAGGCAAAATTAGTCCCTATTTTTAAAAAAGGAAAACCACATGAAGTAAGCAACTACAGGCTGGTGTCACTATTGTCATCGATGTCAAAGGTTTTTGAAAGAGCAATATATACAAGATTAATGAGTTTTTTACATAAATACAATATCCTAAGCCACAACCAATATGGCTTTAGACCAAGTAGATCTACAGAAATGGCAGTTTTTAAAGCAATAACCTACATTACAGAAATGGTAGACAGGAATGAAAAAGTTGCAGGCTTATACTTCGACCTTTCGAAAGCCTTCGACACCATTGATCACCAGCTATTGATGGCCAAACTAGAGGCATATGGACTGAGAGGAGCAAGTGCCGCATTATTAAGTTCATATCTCGCAGAAAGACAACAGTGTGTCTGTGTCACTGAGGATGGCAAGCAATATTTCTCAAAGGCTATTGAAATGAGGCAAGGTGTCCCTCAAGGCTCAATATTGGGTCCCATTTTGTTTTTGCTGTATGCGAACAGCCTCAAGGATGGATTTCCCTCGGGACTGGTGTGTCAGTATGCAGATGACTCATCCGTAATGCTGGGATATGGCTCCGTGGAGCAGAGATGGTGCCAGAGTAATTGCCTAACTTTAAACGCCAACAAGACTGGTCTACTAACATTTGAAAAAACATCATTAAAAAGCTACTCTTTATATGTTAAACTGAATGGTAAATCTATCCCTGAACTTAACAGCATCAAGTTTCTGGGGGTCATCATTGATCCGACTTTGAGTTGGGAGGTTCATACCCAGGCTCTTCAATCTAGGTTGAATAGCTTTTGGGCTTTAATTCGCAGAATTAGAAATTCACTCTTCATAGAGAGTATTCGCATTTTCTATTTCGCCTGCGTGCAATCAATCATAAGCTATGGTATTGTATTTTGGGGTTCCTCAAAATATGCTAATAATATATTTAAAACACAAAATCGTATCATCAGATGTATTCTCAGATTGCATCCTCAAACATCTTGTAAACCTCATTTTAGTAGTCTGGGTATTTTAACAGTACCATCACTATATTTCTTGGCACTGGTAATGTTTCTAAAAAAAAATCCTCATCTATTCTATACCAACATAGATTTTTATTCTGAATCGATGACGGTTGTAACTAGAAACAGACATGGTCTTAGTGTACCCTCACACAACTCAACCTTTTTCGAAAGGGGCCCTTACTATCAGGCTATAAAAGCTTTTAAGTCACTACCAAACAATATATCAAGTACTGCAAGTACTAATATGTTCCGCAAGGCTGTGATAAGGTACTTGCAGAGTAAGTGCTTTTATTCATTTAAATTTGAATTTTAATTACCATTACCAAAAGTTTTTTTATTGTATCTATTTTATTTTATTGTATTTACAATATTTTAAGTTTAAGATAAGTATAGAGATCTTAGTGCCATTTGTAATTTTTTAAAAAATTTTAATGTTTGTAAATTTTTAAAAAAAATTTTAATCTGTTTGTAAATTTTTGTGTCTAATATTAAAATAATTTATATACATTGGTATGCAAGTCGTAATCCACTTTTTTGTTGACGTTTCTTTGTCAATGTAAAAAATGATTTTGTTGGAAATAAAGATATTATTATTATTATTATTATTATAATCGTGAAGTATTCCTGCTCGGATATCTAAACATAGATATACTTGTGAACAGTTCAGAATCACGCCTGTACAGGAAGGTCTGTCTGAAAAATGGTTTAAAATTTTGTAATGAATATTGTGTAATAAGTTCAAAAAACTAAACATTTCTTATGAGTGTGAATTCGAGGCGAGGGCAACAACCACACGACTAAGGAATGTGGATTCGAAATGTTGTTTATGAAGAAATGATTTGAAGGTTGTTTTGTAGTTCAAAATGATTTCGAATGGTCTAAAGTGTGCAAAATAGATGAATAAATAGTTTTTTTTTTTATAGTTTTTATTTCCATTGACATTACAATTATGTGTATGAATTGTCACTATTTAAGGCTTAAGACTAAATAAAATAAAGTAATATAAAATGGTAAGTATGATTATAAGAATTAAATACAGAGTTAAAAGTAGAAGTCAAAAAACTCACACAAAGAATAAAAGGCATTATCAGTATGGTCCTGAGCTTTCTCTTAAACAACCCTAGGCCAGTGACAAGATATGGTTAAAAATTTTAAATGCTGTAATTTCGAGCCCCTCCTGTACTTGTGCCCAGTGAGCACTAGGTATATAAAGCTCATCTGCATTTCTGGTTTGGTAATGGTTTATGTCCTCAAACCTTATGCAATTGCTAAGGTTTTTAAAAATATTCCAGTCCAGCTGTAGAATATAACAGTTAATAACTGTTAATATTTTTCCTGTTTTGAATGTTAACGGCAGGAGTTTCAAAATGGAAGTCTAAACATTGATCTTATTACCCGTTTTTCGATTACTAAAACCCGACCAATATTGCTAGAGTTACCCCAGACGAGCAGACCGTAAGTTAATACTGAGTGTATCAAAGCATAATAAAGTCTTGAGAGCTACATCCACATAATCCCTCAACTACAGAATGGCATAGTTACCGCGGGATAATTTACTCCAAACCATTTCAGTATGGTTACCCAGGACAGGTGTTAATCCAAGGTTATTACGAGGAATTTTGCATTTTGTTGCTGGAGGAGATTTGTATTATGGTTCATTATAAACAAACTTCAATCCAGAATCACTCGGAGAGGAGTAAAGACTATAAAGTTGGTCTTAGCATTATTTAAGCAAAGGCCATTCCTCTCACACCAGGTTGCAATGTCATTCACAAACAAGTTTGCTTTTGAACAGATACTTTCATAGTAATTTCAATCAATGATAGTAGATGTATCATCCAAGAAGAGAGTTATGTGACTATAGTTTATGAAGAGGGGTAAATCATTGATAAATAACAAAAAAGGGGTTGGCCCCAAGACACTCCCCTGAGACACCCCAGTGGTTCCGTTATGCTCGCCTGGGTCCTTCCTGAAAATCAGATTCAATGCACTTATAAGCTGATCCTCTGATTCCATAGTGAAGGAGTTTCTTCAAGAGAATCACATGGTTGATTGTGTCGAGGGAGTTGTTGAAGTTATTGTGAAGATAATCCATAAGATCAACCTCAGTGACATCCAATGAAACCTTGGAGACAAAAATGGAGGTGTTATGCTGTTGGTTAATTCACAAATTGCATCAGTAGTGCTCAAACCGTTCATAAATCTCAATTGACGTTGAGATATGATATTATTTTGTTGAAGAAAGCTGACCACGCCATCTTTAAATATCTGCTTATTTCAAGGTATGTACTTTTATAGTGTTGAATATAAATATATTTTAACTTGGTAATACTGTTTTATGTACAGTGTGTCTCTTAAATATTAATGTCTGTATTTTTATAATTTTAGCATCAAAAAATTTTTTCTGAAGATGCCCTAAATTACAGGGCGAAACGTCAAATAAATGAAAAATTAAAATTTGGTATTTAATTCAAAGCTAAACGCAAGAATTTTTCGATTTTGTATACAATAACGGTTCAAGAAAACACACGACGAGGAGGAAATTAGTGACCAATTTCTACACCACCCGCCCATTAGCAGTGCAGCGAAAAATAAACAAACAGTACGATCTCAGCCACAAACTAGCAAGAAAAAAATATCATATAACGAAATTTGCTTTTGAACAGATACTTTCATAGTAATTTCAATCAATGATAGTAGATGTATCATCCGAGAAGAGAGTTATGTGACTATAGTTTATGAAGAGGGGTAAATCATTGATAAATAACAAAAAAGGGGTTGGCCCCAAGACACTCCCCTGAGACACCCCAGTGGTTCCATTATGTTCGCCTGGGTCCTTCCTGAAAATCAGATTCAATGCACTTATAAGCTGATCCTCTGATTCCATAGTGAAGGAGTTTCTTCAAGAGAATCACATGGTTGATTGTGTCGAGGGCGTTGTTGAAGTTATTGTGAAGATAATCCACAAGATCAACCTCAGTGACATCCAATGAAACCTTGGAGACAAAAATGGAGGTGTGTGGTGTTGACCCTGTCAGATTCTCATTGGCTTTCTTTTGACCACTATTTGGCCATTTTTCTTAAAAAGTTGAGCTGGTTTCTGGATCACAGTAGAATTCTGGCTCAGATCCTGAAGTTGGCCTGGTTTTGATTGAATGGTTTGGTCATCCAAAGATCTACCAACCCACACAGATAAACCGTGAGAATCATCCCGGAGACTTTGACTCCTTGAAAAAGAATGTAACTTCTGAGTTAAATTGGCCAGGTCCTTTTCTAGGCAAACTATTTCTGCCTGCTGAGATTCAAACTTGGCAGATAAGGCAGATAAACCATTACATAGTTATTTTTTTTCATCCTCACTAGTATATGATAGGCTTCAGGGAGACCGCTTTAGTGGGAGAAGTAGACTGGTTTATGTTGTTTGATGATTTTGTCTGCCCCCCTATCTGAGGATTTTTCTTGGAAAGCTGATCCCTTAGTTGGTTAGAGCTATGTGATATTTGATCCTTTGTAGCAAAATTCTCAGATGCATTAGTCTTTTGATTAACTTTCATTTCAGGTTGCTCAGAGTTTTGTGATCTGGTCCTGTCCTGTAGTGCATCGATCTCCCTATTCATCCTCTTTATGTCTCTTTCATACTTATTATTTGCTTTTTCTATTGTCTCAATAGTAATAAGCATACTTTTATTTAATTTATTCAATTCTCCTATCTTTTTAACCAATTTATCTTTTGAGTTGTTAGATATATCCAACTCTTTGAGAAGTTCTATATTTCTGGCATTCACCCTCCTGACTTCACTCTTTAGTTCCTCAATTCACCTATTCTGTCTATCCAGTTCAGTTGTAAGTTTAATTTCAGCTTCAGATACTTCTTCCTCAAAAATCTGACTAGTTGGCCTTAAACAACTAATATGTTTATACTTTTCCTTGATTTCTGCCTTTAAATTTTCGATCTCAAGCAAGCAAAATTTATTCTTTTCTTCATCTTCGATTACTTTATTCTGCCAATGTTATGGCAAGGAAAGTGTGTTTGTAGATGGCTATATATTAAATATTTATTCTATTTGTTTATATCTATGTTATGTTTTTTATTGTGTTATCCTAGGCTTTTTTTACGATAAAATATTAACTTTCAAGATTTATTTTTGAAGTGAATATCGACCTACTAAATAACATTTCGTTCTATAATATAAGATAAAAAAAACTGATTACCATTAAAAACATTGAGCCATTGTTGACTTTTATGCACCCTAGATACTAGATACTTTTTGAAAAATTATATAGTCTTAAAAATAAAATCCCCACAAACTTTTTTGCACACTGCCTCGCAAAATGCAGTTCTTCCCAATAAGATCATAAAAAGGAAATACATAGTTGTTTTTTTTACCTATGATATATAGCAATATTCTCTACTTCGGACCACTGTTTCCTGATTTCTAAACAAATTTTCTCCATTGCCTTTATTCCCATTGATTCATATGCTTCATAATGAAGATTTATCACTGCCTTTCCATTAAAATTATCCCTTGTTATTCCTACAAAAATAGAAATAGCCCCGCACGATGAAGCTGTAACCATTTCATTAATTTTTTGAACGTTAAGTTTTTCAGTTGTAAAACCTAAATAATTGCTCATTTTTTGAGATTTTTAGAATGCCAGCGTCTTTCAAAATACGTTTTATCCACCGCTCAGTGGTGGTATTACGGCTACTTCGTCGTTGTCTTTTAAATTAAGATTTTCTTCGCTGTCATAGAGCTGCTCATTCACTGAAAGTAAAATGTTGCTCTGAATTTTTTCTAAAGAGTACTGTTGTACTATAATTCGCAACAACTTATGGCAACTAATAGACTCAGGTACAATTAAAATATCTGCTGATTTGCCAGCTAGATCCCTCGCTTGAGCAAAAAGTAATAGCTTAACTTTCACTAACATAACATAAGATATATAGGTTCTTCTTACTTAATCTTATTGTAGTTTTACTACGCCATGCCCGAGATACAAGATTCTCAATTTTCAGCTTATGGGTTAACCTGGTTACAGTGTGCCCAACCTTTTCAAATAGAAATTCCCTTGATGGGTGTCAAAAATTCCCTATTTTCAGTTATTTTGGAGAAAAATTCCCTAACTGCAAATCGGCCTCTTTTTGTGGTCATAAAAATCGAAGGGACCGGGGGGGTGGGGGGGGGTGTAAGTGCATACAAATTTTCTAATCTTCTAAACAACTAACGATAATGTCTTGGGTATGTTCTCTTACGTTCCCCACCGATAAGCTTTCAAGGTGCTGACAGAATGAAAAGGATTAAAATGGTTAGTTGTTATTTGGTATTACCAAGTTAGAATTCAAAAAAACAAAGGATATATATCGGGCCGGTTCCCCCCACAACTCGCATCAGGGCTGGTCTTAGCCGAAGGTTTTATTCGTATTTGCACGTATACGCTTCATTAGACAGAAACAAATTTATTTTTACAAAATCAGAAATTAAAAACTACAATACAAACAAATGATACAATGTAAAAATATAATATTAAAAATAATTGCTATGACTAGATATTTTTAAACGAATACATTTTCTCGTTATGTAGTTTTAAGTGATCCTCTGTTATTTTATATTGGACGACATCATCATTGTCGGCCTGTAAGCTACTCCTAAAAGTGCAAACAGCATTTAATGATGTTTCGGTTAATCTATTCCGTTTTTTTGTTTTAGTGTCGGTTAGTATTGAAAAAATACGTTCGGCTTCCGCATTTGAATGAGGAAGAATTAAAATGACATTTACCAATTTGGATAAGTTGGGAAATGCCAAACTGTCATCAAATAGTTTTTTTGAGCATATCTCTAACCACATCTCATCAATTTGCAAAGATCTTAATTTTTCTTTTTCAAATTCGCTTAATGAATCAGGCAAATTTCTCCATTCATTTTCGATCTCTGTTTTATCAATGTCAATAACTGACTGAAATTGATTACATAATGCGATAAAATTAACTTTTCTCTCAGAATGACATTTTTTGAATGCTATTTCAAAACTTAAAAACCTCATATCTTGAAAAATCGCATCAGGTAGTCGTTTTTGAAGATCTACTGCGGCTTCTATATAAAAATTTAGACAGTGTTTTAAAAATGCTTCTTTGCCTTCTTTTGGCATTTGTTGCAAAATTTCGTTGCATTCCGCTCCTAGATATATTTCTTCCAGGGGGAGAAAAAATCTGGGATTTCTCAAATTTAATTTTGTTAAATCTTCGTCCAACGCTGATGGCGTTAGATAATTTCTGCATAATTGTCTCATTAGAGATAGTGTTTCTGAATAAAGCAAATGAATTAATGGTTGTCTGCTTTGAAAAAGAGTATTGAACATATTAAAAAGTTTTAACGAATATTTTAAAAATAATAGGTATGCCTTAGTGTACACATTTTTAAGTTCACTGAGTACAAACTCGGCACTTTTTAATTTGTCTTCATACACAGCCACTGTAAAATAATGTTCCAAGGTGATCCAATTTTCAATGACGCGATTTATACAATCGTACCTGCTTAGCCACCTAGTTGTAGACAATTTTAACATCCGATGTTTTTTTTCGTTGAACCACTCTTGCATTTCATGCAACTGAGCGAACCTTTTTGCACTACCAGATATATAATTATAAATATTTCTGACCAGATCTTCTGGAGACCTCGGAAGGAACGAACACGCATGAGAAGCTACCAATGCCGCTGAATGACATATACATCTTAAAAGAACTACATGGGACTGTTCGTCTTGTAGCAACTTGAAAAACGAATGATGCTTTCCCACCATTACACTCGCACCATCACTGGCAACACCTAAAAGTATAACGCCATATATAAATATCGATATATTATTAATGAGATGATAGTCTCACGCCTCTGCCTTTTGAGAAAATATTGAAATGTTTGAAATTTTTAATAGTTATTATTGATTTTACATTTATTTTAAATATTTAGATTTTATTTTAAACTTTTTACCATTTTTTACTGACTCTATATTAGACATTCACAATTGTATATCACAATATGGTATTATCAACGAGTTTATATATAAATACAAAATATACATAAATTTATAATAACGGGAACTGCTTCTAACGTTATTTACATAATGATCAACATGCTTGTTACATACGTACTACCTACCAACTATATTTTTCAAAGGTATTTCATGTTTTTGCAAACAGGCCTTGAATACCCCATATAAATTTGTTGCTCCTAAGTCCCGGGCATCTACTTGGATTAATTCCAGAAGCTTTGTTTGTATTCCATTTTTAGCAAAACGTACTAATATGGCTACACTTTTATAGTCGCCGATATCTGTTGATTCATCCAATAAAACAGAGAACAAGTTTGCTCTTAAATAACTTACTAAATCGTTAGTTTCTGTCTTGCATAATACGTTTCTAATAATCTCCGTACATTTTGTTTCTTTTAAACGCATGTCTTGGCAAATTTTACTATCCGGAAAAATCTCTTTTAGAATTGGTTCTAATTGATTAATTGTTCTAAAGGCTACGTTATTGGCTGCATAAAATGCTGCTAATTTGATTTCAGCCTTTTTAACATCTGTTTGATGAACATGTTGAATGCTAGTGCGAAACATTTCCGTTATGTTTTTAGTTCCCTTTATTATTTTCATTTTTTCTATGTGCTTGCGAGTACCAGCATGTTTCTGTAAATCACTTTTTCCTGATTTCATCGTCACGTTGCAAACTTTACATCTAAAAGTAAATATTAATTTATTAAAAATAAGTAACATATTTATATTTTGTACAAAAAAATATGGCTCTCACCTTGCTTTATACTTGGAGGTTGTATCAGGCAATAACCATGTTTTAAAAATGGGATCATCTAGCCAATATGGTTTAAATATTTTACTGCTATCTATTTTCCTTTTCTTAGTCTGAAATTCACCTTCGCTGTCGCTTTCATTCATTTTTAAAATTTGCTTCTAGTAATTATGCGCAAGAGATACAAAGGAACAAAGTATCATTCCACAAAATAGATTTCGGGGAAAACCTGACTATTCGAGTGCGGGGAACTACGTTGCCATGTTGCCACTCAATAAGGACCAGAAAATAGTAGCTTTGTTGCCGAACTTTCATCAGATTCGGGATTTCCAAATTTGTGAAAAAATTAAAATGATCTGAGACTAAAATGTTTTTGATGATGTTATAGTGCATATCTTAAAAAATTCCCTAATAATTGAGATATATCTGAAAAAATCCCTTTTTCCCTTTCTTGTTCTAAAATTCCCTAAAAAGGAAAAAATTCCCTGCAGTTGGGCACACTGCCTGGTTACAACACGAACACGGAACACATGTCATATACCGACAGGGTTGGGATTTTAATAGAACCAGATTGTACTAAAATTTTGTAAGCAAAGGTAATAGATTGTAATAGATTTTTAACAGTGACGGATTCAACCAGTGACCTCATTTTTGGCTTTGAAATCTTGCTGCGAGCTGCCGCTGTGATGTCGAATGACATTAAGCTTGGCCATGAAATCATCATTTTTTTTGATCTGTTTATTTTATTCGTTTTAATATTTTATCTACAATTATTGAATAACAGAACGGTAATATATAGTTTTTCTCAAAAACAGATTATTTTAATACGTATCAGTAAATAATGAATTTCCTCGAAACTACTCGAGTTGTAACAAGATCGACAACACTGTTCCAAGTTCCATTCGTATTTTATACGTTTTTATATGTATTTATTAATTTTGCTTTATAGATAATCAGAACTCAGAACTGTTTTTAATATTAGCAATTATCAGAATTATCAATTAAATATTGTAATTTATTATTTACATAATGATGTGACAACAACAATAGCTGGAAACCAAATAGTTCGTATTCGAAAAAATATAGAGGTGGGTAGTTCGTGAACGAACTAGTTCAAATGAACTAGTTTCCCTCGTGAACGAGATGAACTACTCGTGATGATCCGAAAGACTCGTTCAGTAGTTCATTGTCATTGCAAACGAAATAAAAAAACAGCAGCGTCTCTTTCTCTTTTCGTGAACGAAATTGAGCTAACGATAAATGTCGAACGATTTTTTTCAAAAGCCGGGACAAGTTATAACGGAAAAAAGATCACAGCTAAAATCTAAAAAAGTTTCGCAAATATTATTTTTAAATACTAACTTTTAAGTTCCTTATATATTTTTCTAGAATCTATTTGCCAAATACCTAATTACGTTTAGTTTTATTTAATTAGTTATATTTTGCTTATTGCTAGTTGTTTTGTTTTATAGCAAATTGTTTACATATGTAGATTTTATTATAAGATTATGTGTTAATTTTGAGAATTTACAGTTTAATTTAATGAGTAAAATATAAAACTTGTGAAATCCAGGGACAATTGCGTCTCATTTAAATTAAAACACACTCTCGTTCTCGAAAATTCTATGTGAACTAATGAACTAGTTTTTTGAACTATATTTTTTTACGAACGAGAACGAATGAACTAGTTCACGTAATTGAAATAGAATTCCCACCTCTAAAAAAATATAAAAATGTTATACCCGTCCGTCTTTGCCAATCTTTCCAATATTAAAAAAAAACAATAAAAATATCGAAGCGCCATCTACAATCGATTCCTGATATTGAATTTGAATGACACTCCGTATAATTGTATTAACTAAGCTTCATCTCCATACACAATTATTTTGTATAGGCAGTTCGCCGCAATTACCTAAATAGTGTACATTTTTATTGAGTTTGAATTTTGTGAAAACATAAAATGTTGATGATTAGGTTTTTTTCCAATATTGTAATAGGCAAGGTGGAATTGTAAGATTCACTACAATTGTAATAGCGTTTCAAATACTTTAAAGCGGCTAGTTTGTTTACTAGTGCAACCCAGAGATCACCAAAAAATACCACTGGTGCAACCTGTTCAATAGTTCGATACTCAATTATTGAAAAAACTCGCTTATTGGCAACGATAAGAGCAATGTTGCCAGAGGCTTTCAAAAAATTATACCAAATCCAACTTAAAATTGTATCAGATTTTAATCGATTGTACAGAAATAATATATTTATTTATTTATTTCAGCAAAGGTTTTACATGTATTTCCACTCAACTTAAAATGCAAAATGACCTAATAGTAAGCCTGTGTGTGCATAAAAATAGTCTTCAGTATTTAATACACTGCCTTAATATTAATTAAGTAATTGATACTAGACAGTAGGTATAAAATGAAGAGAAAAATAAAACAGTATTAATGCCAAATATACAGTTCATTAGAGTCAATGAATAATACGACATATATCCAGGTACCGGTCTCTTAACTAGCTAGTCAGTTATAACATTATATTTAGGTTTTGAACTATTTAGTTTTCTATTACTAATGAACCTCGTAACTATTTTATGATTAACATATTTTTACTCTCCGGTAGGAAGGGTAACGTCCTCCAAAATAAATTAAAAAGCAAAAAAAATCTCATCTCGTGATTGGATCTAACAAGCCTAACCGAGACACTTGTGAAGTCACCCAGGTGTACGTTTTATCAAGGTTTATCTCGTTGTTATATCAACGAAATTGATGAAATTATAATTTTTCTTCTTTCATTGCAACAATTAATGCTTATTACGCCTAAAAAGCTGAAGTTTTGAACCATTTGTCGAAAAGCGTGAAATATACAGGAAAAGCGGGAGACTCCTCCAAAATCGGTAGAGATGAGCAAAAAATCACTACCTGTGAAATAATCACTGTGATTCAGAAGTCACAATCGCGACCTCTGACTATTTTAGAAATAAACTGTAACTATCAGTGACTCAGGAACAATAATCAGTGGTCGCGATTCGATTGCAATTGGCTTTTCGCGTGTAATCTCATGGTCATTTAAAACGTTGGTCGTTCTTTCTTGTGTGCTATATTGAAAACACAGCATATATTAGAATTATTTTGGCTTCAAATGAAATGCGTGTATATAAACATGTTTTAAAAGTAATTTGAGGATTCGTTTAATTTGTTTACTCCTCATATGAGCTCATATTACTATATTATCATATTATGCAAACCACTTAACAGATAATCTAAGGTGATACAGATCAGTAAAAAGATACCGAAAAATTAGCAAACCGAGTATTATATACTTACATATACGTATTCATTCACTCATTAGTAAATAACTTTTTTATGTTTATGTCAATTTTATAAATAAATAATATAAACTATATTATTATAAATTTTCGGTAAAAAAATATTATATTTAGTTCTGTCTGAGCATATTTTGCTTAAAAATAAGAAAACTTTTTTCACATCGTTCCACTCAACTCAGTCAAATCGCGAAATGGCAATCGCAGGTTAAAATAATAACGAACAAAAAATCACGTTCGCAATAGAAACTGTGATTGAAAAATTGCGACTTAGCTCATCTCTATAAATCGGGAGGGTTTGCAACCGTAGTGTGTAAACTGTATATTAATAAATCCGCCGATTTACATATTGTTTCAAATAAAACAACATTATTTTTCTATGCAGAGAGATTGTTTACTAATTATTCACAAATGATATCCTGAGAAGGCCAGGCCATAAACAGTTTCTAGTTTTTGGTTTAATTACACCCCCTCTCCTGAGTAAATACTGACTAAGTCTTACTGCACCACAAAATTTAAGTTTTGCACCCCTTCTATAAACACTGTACCAACACCTGAAACTTGAAACCTAGCCCTCACCCCCCACTTGACAAATTTACATTTGCGACCCGTCATATTATTCAGTGAGTTTTACAACGTTTTACACCACAAGATTTAAGCTTTACACCCCTTCTATAGGTGCTCTACAAATACCTTGAAACCTAGCCCCCGCCCGCTTGATAAATTTACATTTGCAGCCCAGCATATTATTCATTAAGTTTTGCATCACAAATTTTAAGTTTTGCACCTCTTCTTTAAGCACGTTACAAATACCTAAAACTTGAAATCTAGCCTCTCCCCCACTTGACAAATTTATATTTGCGACCGAGCATATTATTCGGTGAGTTTTGCAACGTCTTGCACCAAAAATTTCAAGTTTTGTACGCTTTCTTTAGACACTTTAAAAATACCTAAAACTTGAAACTTAACCCCATTTTTACGTTTGCGACACAGCATATTATCCGGTGAGTTTTGCACCACAAAGTTTAACCTTTGCACTCCTTCTATAAGCACTTTGCAAATACCTGAAATTTGAAACTTAATAACCCCCACTTGAAAATTTTACATTTGCAATCCAGCATATTATTTTAGGTATTTGTAGAGTGTCTAAAGGACAAAGGGGTGCAAAGCTTAGGCTTTGTGGTGCAAAACTCACCGAATAATATGATAGTTCGAAAATGTAAATTTGTCAAGTGGGGGGGGGGGCTAGGTTTGAAGTTTCAGGTATTTGCAAAGTGCTTATAGAAGGAGTGCAAAGCTTAAACTTTGTGGTGCAAAACTCACCGGATAATATGCTGTGTCGCAAACGTAAAAAGGGGGTTAAGTTTCAGGGCCTATAGAAGGGGTGCAAAACTTAAAATTTGTGGTGTAAAACTCACCGAGTAATATAATGACTCACAAATGTAGTAAATTTATCAAGTTTCAAATTTCAGGTATTTGTAGAGTACCTATAGAAGGAGTGGAAAGCTTAAACTTTGTGGTGCAAGACGGTGCAAAACTCACCGAATAATATGCTGGGTCGCAAACGTAAATATGTCACCTGGGTGGGGGGCTAGGTTTCGTGTTATAGGTATTTGTAGAGTGTCTAAAGAAACGGTGCAAAACCTAAGATTCCCAGTGCAAAATTCACCGAATAATAAGATATGGGTCGCAAATGTAATTTGTCAAGTGAGGGGGGGGCTAGGTTTTAAGTGTCAGGTATTAGTCAGGGCCTATAGAAGGGGTTCCAAACTTAAAATTCGTGGTGTAAAACTCACCAAATATTATGCTTGGTCGCAAATGTAAATTTGTCAAGGGGGGGGGGGGGTAGTTTTCAAATTTCAGGTATTGGTACAAGACCTATAGAAGGGCTGCAAAACTTAAAAATTGTGGTTCAAAACTCCGTGATTAAGATGCCGATCCGCATTTAAAAAATTAGTCAACTGGGGGGGGGGGGGGGGGAACGGTCAATATAGTCGCAATATTACTTTGAAAAATTTTGTGTCCTGATCCTGATCGAGGTATAATATTGTTCAAATGTACATGTAACAGATCCGGCGAAATTAAGAACCAAACCAAAATAAAAAACATATATATATATATATATATATATATATATATATATATATATATATATATATATATATATATATATATATATATATATATATATATATATATATATATATATATATATATATATATATATATATATATATATATATATATATATATATATATATATATATATATATATATATATATATATATATATATATATATATATATATATATATATATATATATATATATATATATATATATTATATGAATATATAAATATACACCAATGCAACAAACAATGTATTACAAAAATATTTTTTTAAAAAACGATTTTAAAAAAGGTTAAGGTTCAACGTTTAAAATATTTACGAATTTTTATAACAATATAAGTTAATTTTATAAATCGATATCAAATATTCAAAAATAATGTTTTTTCAGGTATTTTTGGTTTAATAATAAAGAAAAAATTAATCGTTGCCTTCAAACTATTTAAAGGAAAAAAAGTTTTTTAGACTAAAATTCCTATATTCAAAATTCCAAAACTCCAAATAAATAATAAAATTCATACAATCCATTTCGTATGTTAAAATCATGTGTTCAATTATTTGTCAGCCATGGAACACTGTTACACCGTTGCCAGAGCTAGTACAATAGTACAAAACTGACAAACTAATCTAATGCAATTTTACCCTTTTTATAGAAAACTATAATTGAATTGTTTGACATTAACAAAAAAATGAAATATTAAATTTTGAAATCAGCAACAAACTGTTACACATTTTTTAAAATTAATTTTTGAGGTTTTTTTTTCTTTTTGTTTAACAAGCCAACGCTGCCGCGGTACGTCGTTCCGAAATAACGTTTTTTGGAACTGTCTTTTTCCAGAACAAGAACGAAAAGAACGTTCCGTCAGCAGACCCGTTCTTTCCATCTCTATCTCATTTTAATTTTAGAAAAATCATTTCCACTATTTTTTCTCTAGGGCACTATAAGACGAAATAATTTAAATAAACAGTTACCTACCTAAAACCTGCCCCTAAAAAAGATGTAAATGCGGCTGAAAGGAAAAATTTCATACAACCTCCCAACTTTGACACACGACGTATCAAAATATAGAAACAATTTTTTTCAAGGTCAGTCGACGGAAGTTTCCTAGTCGAATGGAAGAAATGGCCCCTTAAACGCCTTATTACTTTTAGTTAGGCATCCAGTTATACAATCCAATCTATTAACGTTTTTTACCCTTGTTTAAAGAAACAACGGTTTTACACTGGTTACCTAACTAGTGATTAAATGTAAAGGAGGTTTTTTAATTAATGAAAATACAGTCCGCTACGCTTCCCTCAATCTCCAACTGACAACGTTTCAATTCCCTCTGAAAGTGCTAACCGAAACCCCACGTCGCTCATGAGTCATCACTTGATACTCTTATCCTTAGAGAAAGTTTTCATGTAGCACAAGTAAGCGGCGTAAGGGAGTCCGAGCTCGTAATTTTTATTGTTTTCTAAATCTTATAGTTTAAAAATGTACTAAATTTTGCCTCCTGCGTACTAGTGTTCTAGATTGTACAAAAATATACTAGGTCTAGTACAACTCTACTAGACTGGCAGCACTGGAGCGAATGTGAGAAGCAGAAATTATTGAGTTATACAGTCCAATGAGGCATACGGGTTGCGAACATGAGCAGCATGTATTTACATACGAATGAAAATTGGCGCGTGTTGGTGTGCTTTACAGTAAACATAGCCAATCTTAACCTAACCTAATCCGCATTTTTATTCATTATAAGTTTTGTTAAAAAAAACTTTAAAAAAGTCATACGCAAGTTCATGCTGTACATTTAACAAAAATTGTTTATTCTACGCCTTTCATCATCAGCAACCAATCAAACGCCAGGATGTAACTTCCGTTTACAATTTTATTAAAAACTGAAAACTAGCGTACCTAGACAGTAAATGCAATCGTCAAATTTCGGACCGGTAAGTTTCTTCATTGGCACTTATTGTTATTTCTTACAGACATCGATACATAGAGCGCATATTATATTTTATTGTTTTTAAAATTTATATTCAGCAAAAACAATTCTCCTAGTTTTTATACTGTTCCACTATACTTAAAAATGTCCCACTATATTCTACGCATGATGGAATCCCACCATGACTCTACGAATTTTAGTTGAAATTCTACCGAGTTGGCGATAGTGTTCACGCGGTCAAACATTTACTCTATTACCCTTTTATTTTGTTAATTTACCTAAATATGGCACAGAGGGCGCTTTATACCGTGGTATGATTTCCGCTTCCGTTGTTTGATCAATTTCTCAGATTTCATAATAACGCGTCGATATTTTATAATTTTGAAGAATGGAGGCATTAACAAAGCCTCAAATAATTTGTCACAATCAAAAATCATTAGATTACGCCATACATGACGTTAAATGGATTCCCTGCTCAGCAAAGTTTGTTTCAGTGGGTGGAAAATCAAATGGAGCCGGCATCGTAGAGATTTACTCCTTATCTGGAGAAGGAATTGAAAAACTGGATGAATTTTGTAAGCGGGATCATTTTAAGTGCTGTACTTTCGATGCTTCTAGTTTGAGGAATAGACATTTAGCTACTGGAGACTTCTCGGGACGTTTGCAAGTTTGGTAAGATTAATATATATATATATATATATATATATATATATATATATATATATATATATATATATATATATATGTATATATATAAGGAAAATATATAGCGCGGTTAGAACTAGTATATAGCAGAAAATGGATTCGTTGGGATGACCGCTAAAGCAATGGAATTTGGCTAACCATAGACACGTGTTTCTGACTTAAGGTCTTCATCAGTACAGTCAACTAGTTGAAAGACGAGTACAACTAGTGCCAAAATGAATACACAAAACAATACCAGAGTCACCAACAGGAGCAAAACCGACATTTGTGATTACCAAGAGAACATCCGAAATCTTCGCCGGACTTGATACTCTATTTACCACGGAGCAGCATATAGCCACCTGTGGCGAAACTCATAACCCAAGAGTAGTAAATCAAAATAAGGAAAATATATAGCGCGGTTAGAACTAGTATATAACAGAAAATGGATTCGTTGGGATGACCGCTAAAGCAATGGAATTTGGCTAACCATAGACACGTGTTTCTGACTTAAGGTCTTCATCAGTACAGTCAACTAGTTGAAAGACGAGTACAACTAGTGCCAAAATGAATACACAAAACAATACCAGAGTCACCAACAGGAGCAAAACCGACATTTGTGATTACCAAGAGAACATCCGAAATCTTCGCCGGACTTGATACTCTATTTACCACGGAGCAGCATATAGCCACCTGTGGCGAAACTCATAACCCAAGAGTAGTAAATCAAAATAAGGAAAATATATAGCGCGGTTAGAACTAGTATATAGCAGAAAATGGATTCGTTGGGATGACCGCTAAAGCAATGGAATTTGGCTAACCATAGACACGTGTTTCTGACTTAAGGTCTTCATCAGTACAGTCAACTAGTTGAAAGACGAGTACAACTAGTGCCAAACTGAATACACAAAACAATACCAGAGTCACCAACAGGAGCAAAACCGACATTTGTGATTACCAAGAGAACATCCGAAATCTTCGCCGGACTTGATACTCTATTTACCACGGAGCAGCATATAGCCACCTGTGGCGAAACTCATAACCCAAGAGTAGTAAATCAAAATAAGGAAAATATATAGCGCGGTTAGAACTAGTATATAGCAGAAAATGGATTCGTTGGGATGACCGCTAAAGCAATGGAATTTGGCTAACCATAGACACGTGTTTCTGACTTAAGGTCTTCATCAGTACAGTCAACTAGTTGAAAGACGAGTACAACTAGTGCCAAAATGAATACACAAAACAATACCAGAGTCACTATATACTAGTTCTAACCGCGCTATATATTTTCCTTATTTTGATTTACTACTCTTGGGTTATGAGTTTCGCCACAGGTGGCTATATGCTGCTCCGTGGTAAATAGAGTATCAAGTCCGGCGAAGATTTCGGATGTTCTCTTGGTAATCACAAATGTCGGTTTTGCTCCTGTTGGTGACTCTGGTATTGTTTTGTGTATTCATTTTGGCACTAGTTGTACTCGTCTTTCAACTAGTTGACTGTACTGATGAAGACCTTAAGTCAGAAACACGTGTCTATGGTTAGCCAAATTCCATTGCTTTAGCGGTCATCCCAACGAATCCATTTTCTGCTATATACTAGTTCTAACCGCGCTATATATTTTCCTTATTTTGATTTACTACTCTTGGGTTATGAGTTTCGCCACAGGTGGCTATATGCTGCTCCGTGGTAAATAGAGTATCAAGTCCGGCGAAGATTTCGGATGTTCTCTTGGTAATCACAAATGTCGGTTTTGCTCCTGTTGGTGACTCTGGTATTGTTTTGTGTATTCATTTTGGCACTAGTTGTACTCGTCTTTCAACTAGTTGACTGTACTGATGAAGACCTTAAGTCAGAAACACGTGTCTATGGTTAGCCAAATTCCATTGCTTTAGCGGTCATCCCAACGAATCCATTTTCTGCTATATACTAGTTCTAACCGCGCTATATATTTTCCTTATTTTGATTTACTACTCTTGGGTTATGAGTTTCGCCACAGGTGGCTATATGCTGCTCCGTGGTAAATAGAGTATCAAGTCCGGCGAAGATTTCGGATGTTCTCTTGGTAATCACAAATGTCGGTTTTGCTCCTGTTGGTGACTCTGGTATTGTTTGGTGTATTCATTTTGGCACTAGTTGTACTCGTCTTTCAACTAGTTGACTGTACTGATGAAGACCTTAAGTCAGAAACACGTGTCTATGGTTAGCCAAATTTCCATTGCTTTAGCGGTCATCCCAACGAATCCATTTTCTGCTTTATATATATATATATATATATATATATATACAGGGTGTTTCAGAATAACATGCTAATAATAAAGAGGGTGATTCTTGGGCTCATTTTAGGAAAAAAAGTTCATATGAAGGTATGTCCTAAACGCCTAAACTTTTGAGATACAGGGTGTCAAAGTTTTAAAAAATAAATACTTTTTTTACAATAAGTTTGTCACTACTGTAGATATCTTTATGAAATTTGGGTCATGTATTTTAGGAATTAATACGCATTTTTTGATGCATCAAGAATTCAATTATTCTGACCAGTGCCGTCCATGCGGGTTTTGCTTTGCATATTTTTTGGGAAAAAAATAGTACGCCACTGGTTTTTCTTGAAATAAAAATTATTTTTGAAATCTTCATTCATTTCTGAACAAATTTGCTCTCTTGGTATTTTTACGTCAGATGCATAGTTTCCGCTTAAAAAAATAAAATAGATCTTACTGCAAAGTCATTATGAATTGGTGTTCTGTTATTCAATGTTTTAAGATCACCTCACAAGATATGATAACCTATTGAGGTCCGGGGCGGCCGGGGCCAGTCGGTCGCTATGCTTGTGGCATTTGTTTTATAAACATAAATAATTTTGACAGTTGTCTAATTAATTCATTTTATTTGGATTTTTTGTAACGAAAAATGTTTCATTATACGAATTCCGAGTTAGCAGACATGCATTACATGTATGGCCTAGCTGACGGTAACGCACTACAAGCGAAGCGGTTGTATGAAGAACGTTTTCCCAATAGAAATGTTCCGGATGCTAGAACATTTTCAAAACTTCATAGAAGGTTGTGCGAAAAAGGAAGTTTTGATCAAGACAATCACCTAAAAGGAGTACAACGTACTGCAAGAACTCCAGAAATTGAGGATGCGGTTTTGAACGCCATTGAGGAAGATCCCGGATTAAGCACTAGAAAAATTGCGAATAATTTGAATATCACTCATGTTCTTGTGTGGCGAGTACTTCACGACTTTCTATTGTATCCCTACCATATCCAACGGGTTCAAGCTCTACTTCCCCATGACTTTCCATTACGGATGAACTTTTGTCAATGGTTTCTTCAGAAGGTGCATGAAAATCCCTTGTTTGACAACGAAATTTTATTCACCGATGAAGCCAATTTTTCCAGAAATGCCATTCAAAACTTCCACAACAATCATTTTTGGGCGGAAGAAAACCTACATGCTATATCAGAGTCTCGCCACCAGGAACAGTTTTCCGTTAATGTGTGGGCTGGAATATGCGGTGACTATTTGATTGGCCCGTATTTTCTTCATGGAGGTTGAATGGGCAAAATTACAGAAAGTTCCTTGAAGAAGAATTACCAGCTTTGATGGAGGATGTTCCTATTTTAGTAAGAAATCGTCTATGGTTTATGCACGACGGGGCTCCAGCGCATTTTAGTGCACTGGCGCGCGAATATCTGAACCAAAACTATAACAATCGGTGGATAGGTCGCGGAGGACCACAAGCATGGCCACCCAGGTCCCCGGACCTTAATAGTTTGGATTATTTCTTGTGGGGTCATCTAAAAACATTGGTCTACAGCACACCTATTCACACTGTAGAAGAGCTGAGGAATCGCATAATAGTTTGTTGCGAAACTATTCGAAATACACCCGACATTTTCCAAAGAGTTCGTGAGTCCATGAGAAAGAGAGCAGATGCATGCATTTATGCTGGAGGTGGACATTTCCAACATATCATTTAATTTATTTTGCTTTACTTCTAAGTTAATTTTCTCTTTAATTTAATTTCAAAATAAAAAAAATGTGTTGTACACCAGAAAATGCGTTTTGATGAGTACATGGAAAGTATGTAGTAACAAATTTCTCAAAAATACCTTATTAATTTGTATCACAAACATTAATTTAAACAAAGATAATCTGAGCTTGCAGATTGTTTACTCCGAAGCTTTTCACTTTGCAGTAAAATCTATTTTATTTTTTTAAGCGGAAACTATGCATCTGACGAAAAAATACCAAGAGAGCAAATTTGTTCAGAAATGAATGAAGATTTCAAAAATAATTTTTATTTCAAGAAAAACCAGTGGCGTACTATTTTTTTCCCAAAAAATATGCAAAGCAAAACCCGCATGGACGGCACTGGTCAGGATAATTGAATTCTTGATGCATCAAAAAATGCGCATTAA